>PVJO010009934.1:0-66817 GCA_004026905.1 Hystrix cristata
AATCTATACCCATGATCAATATTTATGGAGGACATCTGATGCACCAGTGTTGTCCCAAGGTCTTTGCTGATAAAGAAACTTGGGCACATTCCTTAAGTTGCTAGATCACACAGCTGATAGGAGACACAGTCAGGGACTGAAATCAAGCAATCTGATTTCAGTACTGCTCCACACACTCTACTGTCTCTAGAATCACCTCTATATCTAATTGAGCTATCTCTTATTCTCCAAGCGGCAGTGGTAAACTTGAAGGATGCAGAATGGAAAGAAACAAGATTTGGAGGAGATTTTGGTGTCCAGGCTAGTTCTACCATCTCTTTACTTTGTCTCTTGATGAATTTTGCCTTTCTGTAAAATTAGGGGTGTAACAGTATGACCTCCATTGAGGACTAAGTGAGCAGTGAATATAAAATGCTGTAAAGCCCTATTATTATTAAGCCTATTATTATTAAGATGATATTCTAGTTGCTATGGATGCATCATAAATTATCCTAAAATTTATTGGCATAAAAGGACCCTTATGTGCTCCTAGATTCCATGGGTCAGGAATCTCTGCAGGGTGTTTCCTGTGCTCCACAATGTCTGGGGTTCAGCTGGATGGCTGGATGGCTGGGGACGGGGTCATGTGAAGACACGAAGACTTGCCCACCCATGGTGCAGGGCAGATGCAGGCAGTTGGTTGAGTAGCTAAGCCCTGGTTAGTTGGGGCTGAGGGCTGGGACACTCACGTGGGGCCTGTGCACCTGGTTTCCCCTCTCCCAGTAGGAGTGTGGGGCAGCAAATACTTTTTATGATACAGATTCAAGTCATACAGTATCACTTCTGATCGCCTCTGTTGTTCTCTCTATTGGTCAGATCTGTCATAGCCTGTCCAGGTTCTGACAGAAGAGAAATGGACTCCGTCTCATGATGTGGAGCTGCAAGGCTGTGGAAGAACTTGCAAGACAGAAAAATCACACTGTGGTCAGTTTGGGAAAATTTGTTGAACCACAAATGATCATCAGTGTATAGACCAGCTTCAAATGCCTCAACACAGCACCTAAGGCAGTCTGTGATCTGGCTCCCTTTTTCCTGTCCTCATACCTTATCATTCCGTGACCCCTTGCTAAGCAATGTTATCTCAAATCTCCTGGGGATTTTCATGGCAATCTTTGGGGTGTAAGTTCTGTTCCTTCGGAATGCTCATTCTCTCCCTTTCGGCGACTGTGGGCTTTCTCCCTACTTGTGGGCGAAACCTGTCCTCCTCCAGATGTGCAGCACTCTAGGCTAAGTAGAGCAACTCCCAGACACACCTCGCCACAAGTACTGGGTCTGCTGTCAGTGTAGACACCAGGTGTCGTATTTAGTCCTTTTATCTTGTCATACTGTCGTTCTTCCGAAGGACCTGAGATGGCCAGCTGCACCATGGTTGACTCCTTTCACCAATATTGAACTGTAGGACAAGAAAATATGTCACCCTCAATATCGCTTTTGGGCAAAAGGATTGTTTTGAAAGGAAGACAAATGAGAAGAAACAGATATAAGAAAAGCTCTGTGCCTTCCCCGTACTTGCCTAAAATCAGGATATAAATTTGTGACGGTATCCTCCTTTGTAAAGTTACGTCTATCAGGAAGGACAGACGTAATCATTGGAGGCAACTTTAGACCCTTTTAAGCCTAGAGAGAGCACTAAGAGACCCGACACGACCAGCCTGCTAACTGGTCCTGGTCCTCTATTTGTTCCCCCAAGTTTCCTTCCCTACAATCTGCCACCCTACAAAGCCGTAGTCCTTTGACCGTGCTCGCCACCACTCTAAACATCTATTGTTCCTTTGTCACGATGTTGTATAAGCCCAACTTATGCACCAAGCACTGCTTGGAGTTACGAGTTTCTAGGTCTTCTGTGTACTTGCACAATACATATGGCAATAACTTCCGTTTGTTTTTTCAGGACACCAGAATACACCACCCCAAAATGTACCTCCTTGCAAAAGGATTCGTTTTAGCTGATTGTTCTGAGAAACCACAAACATAGGAGAAGCTCTGCGCAGAGAGGAATTACTCCTTCAAAGAGAAATTAAAATCTATAAAGGCAATGTCCATTTTAAGAATACTGTATCTTCTCTCTCTACAGAAAAAAAGATGAGTCTAAATTTCCTGGGTTTTTTTGGTGGAGAAGGGACTGCTTTAAATCCGAACATCAAACCTCGATCTTTGATTACTCAGCTTCTCCTTGGCATTTCCCCAGAACCAACCTTCCCCACACCGTTCTTGTTTCAGTAGACTGCAGTGTATACAGGTATAATTGAATAATACAGTGAATGCTTACATTATTTCAGTAAAAGACACATTGCCATTAATCCCTCTTAAATTGCTCTCCCTTATTTTGAGCACGCTTCTCACCATTCTTGACACATCCTGAAGCAGCTCTAGAAATCCTCTTTCGTAACTGTCTTTAGTTTGTTGTCATGGCTGCCTCGATGTCCAGAACTGATTCAAAATATTTACATTTCTCGGTGATTTTGACTTTGGGGAAGAGCCAGAAGTTGCACGGTGTCAGATTCGGTGAATAAGGTAGATGAGGACACACCATCATATTTTGACGAGCTGCCTTTCTGCTGGGTGACACTCAGCAGCAGCGTTCACTGTATTTTTGATCACGCCTTCTAACAATGTAGACGAGGACTTCCGGAACTGCTTCAGAGAGTGGCAAGAATGATAGGACTGGCTGGGGATTTAGCTCAGTAGTAGGGTGCTGCCCTGGCACCAAAAGTAAGAGAATGACGGGACGAGTGTATTCAGAATGAGGGGGAATATTTTGAGAGGGATTAGTGGCAATGTGTCTTTTGCTATGATGCTTTGTAAAATTTAATCATTCTGTGTGTATTTTGACCACTCCCTGGACACCTGAATTTAAAGCCAGCTCTTTGTGATTTACTTATTCCTCTGGGTATTTTCCATGTATATACAAGTTATGCATGTAGTTAAATTTCTTTTCATTTTTCTTTCGTCATCTTTTGTTACCAGAGTTTGGTCCAACTAAGAATTATGAAAGGTGGAAAGGAAATTAAGGAAGTCCCCAACTTATGATGGTTCAATTTACAATATTTTAAAACTGTACTGTTATGGTTTGTGTCTAGATGTCCCCCCAAAGCCTCATGTGGTAAGAGATAGCTGGATCTAGAGTGTGTGATTACTAAATTGATCCATTGATCGGTTTGGCATGGTTCTGCTGGGATCAAGAATGTGAGACTGAGATTGGAGGTGGGAGTGCGGGCCGCCCTGGGGGCAGGTAGCCTAGATAAAAGATACAGGAAGAAGCTAACTAGCTGCTTGTTTGCATTGCTTATTTGCATACATTCCTTGCATTTTCCTCACTTGACTTTGCGGCCGGTCGGCTGCCGGTCTGGCACTCCAGCCCGCCCCTCTGCCATGCCGCCCTGCTTTGGACCCAGCGGACTATAGACTGAAACCTCTGCAGACTGTGAGCTAATAAACCTTTCTTCCCCTAACTTTGGGTGTCGAGTATTCCGTCCCAACAACGAGAGAAAAGTAACTAAAACATGTACCATTATGTGAATGTATACCACTGTATACCATATGGTCATACCATATAACCACTGTGTTCTTCACTTTAGGTATAGTACTCGATAAATTATATGAGCTATTCTGCACTTTATTGTAAAATAAGCTCCTTGTTAGATGCCTTTGGCCAATTTGGGCTAATGTAGGTGTCCTGAGTGCATTTGAGGTAAGACAGGCTAAGTTATGATGTTTGGTAAATTAGGTTTATGAATTGCACTTTTGGGTAGTATTGAGGATTGAACCCAGAGCCTTGTACACGCTAAGTGAATGTTCTCCTGAGCTACATCCTAGCCCCCACCTCCTTTTTAAAATTTTGTCTTGAGACAGGGTCTCACTAAGTTGCCCAGGCTGGATTCAGATTTACTGTCTTCTCCCTCAGCCTCTTGAATAGCTGGAATTATAGCTGTGTGGTACCAGGTCCAGCTTCAACTGCATTTTTTCACCTAATGATATTTTCAATTTATGATGGATCTACTGGGACATAACCCCATTGTAAATCAAGGAGTATTTTTTCCTCCCCTACAAGATTCTCTTTTTATTTGTAATGCATTCGCCCAACTGATAGGGCCTCAGCTGGGAGATCATAAAGTAGGTAGAGGGAAAAGGCTTTTTGCCTCCCCTACAGAGCGTTCTGGGTTCAGTCTTCCTCATCCCATCCCACCCTTGATCTCATCTCTCTCCTTTTCCACTTCCAGCCAGGCACAGTGCCTAACACTGTGGTAGGAACCTCTACAATATTTTTTGTTCAAACGTCTCCATCCTCATCAATTCACGTAAGATTTTCCTCTATTGAACAGGTTTCCTGAGACATGGGTAGAGTCAAAATTAGAGCTTCAAACCCTAAACTTTCAAATGCTTAAGCATTCTTATTTCTACTTATTGGAAGGGTTTTTTTGTAGACATCGCTTCTGCATTTACCGGATTTACCTTTCTTTTTTTTTTTTTTTTTAACCAATACTGAAGATTGAACCAGGGGCCTCATGTGTGCTAGGTGAGTGCTCTACCACTGAGCTACACCCCCAGCCCAGCTTGCCATCTAAAAAATAATCTCTGCCTGGTGTGGTGGCACATGCCTGTGATCCCAGCACTCAGGAGGCTGAAGCAGGAGGATTGCCACAGTAAGTTCAAAGCCAGCATGGACACAGAGTGAGACCTTGTCTCAAAAAATTAAAAAAATATCTCTTATTTAAGCAGCTGGTTGTTCAAATGAACTTTCCAAATTCACTGGTTCTCTCTATATCGTGGGAATGTGGCCTTATAGTTTGTGAAATTTTGGGAAATCACAAATTCTTGTCATTCTTAGAGTTACATAATTTAAGTACTTGTAGAAGCCACTGATTTATTTGCAAAATCTTCATGTGCTTTTGTACTTGTTTTGCATAAAATTTGTGAAATATAAGAACTAAATCTACTGTGGAGCTCAGAAATTTCTAAGTGAAAATTTGATTGTTGCCCTTAGGAAAATTGCCTTTTATCAAATTTTACTCACCTCTGCTCTTTCTTAATTCTTTAACTTCCTTTTCCTCTCACAGCTTCTGCCATTCCCGTCACATCCCTGTGGTACAGAGAAGAAAGTTTGCAAACTGAAGCTGAAAGTATTAAACTGCCAAAGGGCTCAGTGACTTTTGGCCGAGGGTTTCCTTGGATTTCAGGACACTGAGAACAGCACTGAATCATGTAAATGGGTGTGTCTAGGAAGTGTGAATATGAAATTGGTTCCTGGGGGTGTCAGAGGGTAAGATAATAAATCTCTGACCCTCCTGGTTTGCATCTTTTTGAAATGATGTTATCTCTATCACTCTTGACAGTGGTCAGAGAATTCACCCCAAGGTCCGCTTGGCCATGGCATAAACACCACCAGTCCTGAGGGATCCCTGACTGAGATGACCCCTCATCTTTCTGATTCATATTGGATGAAAATTTTGTGAAGAGTAGATAATTATCTGTGAAGTTTTGCCTTTGGATGGAAGAAGTTGTGGGATTTGGGGCAGGAAACATGCCCTCCAACATCCTGTTAGGTTACATCTCCATCACATAAGAGTGATTTATTGTAGTATAGTGTGGTGTGACTACAGAGTATCAAAGGAAAATAGACGGTGGGGGCGCTTGCTGTCCAGGCCCCCTGTTTCTACAAGGAAAGATATTCCCAAATGGATTTTCCCAAATAACTGAGAGTCCAAGGAATCATTTCAGTTGCTAAGTACATTTTGTGTTCAATGTTTCATTTACTTTTTGTGTGTGTGTGTGTGTTGGGGATCAAACTCAGGCCCTTGTGCTTGCAAGGCAAACACGCTAACCACTCAGCCAAATCCCCAGCTCCTTCATTTACTTCTAACACCACAATCTTACTATACTCACATTTTTCTAATGAGTCTGGGTTGCTGTTGCTGGAGCCCTCTGCTTCATAGAGACAAACTCAATCCTCTGCTCTTGTGTTGTTGGAGTCCCTTGCACTTCACAGTGGCAAGTTTGCAATTATTCAACTCTCACTTATAATAGTGAATGACCCACACAGTCTATTAGCATTCACATGGTATTTGACTGAGGCATAAAAATACTAGTGTACACTACAAGGAAATCTGTTCTTATAGATCTGCATCCTAAAGAAGTGCCTGGAGTTAAACAGAAATGAAATCAGTATTTTAAAAAACAAAGTTGTTCTCTACTGACAGCTGTTTTTATAAATCTAGGTGGAATTAATGTTCACAAGATCAAGGTAGATATTGCTTGGCACTTGAAGAATCTGCTTGGAGCAGATTTGAATCACTAATTCCAAATCAAAGCTTCGTAGGGCCCTCTCCCTCCCAACACTGAGGAGCTCTTCTAAAATGGAGTCTTATCAACCAACAACGGTGACCACTCTGGACAAAATAAATCATTTCCAGGTGACGTGGACAAACTGACACAGGGTAGCTCTAGAGGCTGAAATGAAGAGATACGGGACTTCTGAATGGGCTGCTTTCAGAGGGGGATAAATTCTCTTTCCCAGAGGAATTCAACCGGACAAGCCTTTGGTGAAGTGATCTGCAGGAGCAGAAGAATTAGATCAAGGTAATATGCCGGTAACAGCAACTTATTTTTTGAAATGTTAGCCTGGGCTCAAGACGGCGCTGAACATTCTCCAAAGAGTATATTAATTAACCCTCATCACATCTTCATGAAGCCGCGATTTCTATTTAGGTTTTGAGAGTGAGGACCCTGAGGTACAGAGGTTACACAACATGTTGAGGCTGACACATTTTAGAAATAGATTCCAGTCCAGGTCTTTTTCAGCCTAAAAGCACTTATTCTTAACACTTAGTCCCTTCTAATCCTGGGGAGCCAATGACAGTCTTCTAAAGTCGTGCTCTGACCTGTGCTAGCCTCTTGACTTCCTGGTTTAACATGCGTGGAATCAGTCTCTCTGTCAAGGGAGGTTCAGAACTCAGTACTGCGCGTGGTTACTTGGTAGACTATTTTCCTACAGTATTTTCCTCTGAGTGGTCCCACCTGTCTGCTAGCAGATAGGGGTGCGCAGACCAGGCTCATGGTGGTCGGTGAGCTCAGGCTTCCTGCTGGGAGTAATGGCGCTTTGTGCTGTGCAGGGCTGGGCAGCAAGGCTGGGCTGCTCTTGGTCCACCAGGCTGCAGGAAGCTCCTTTGAAGCAGAGAGTGTGGCTTCCTTGGAGGAGGTTTCCAGGGAGCGCCATGGCGTACCAAGATATCAATTCTTCCAGTTGACGGGGAGCAGAGCAGGCCTGGGGTGGTCAGAACCCGGATCCCAAACCCTGAGTGGCCTTTGGCTACAAGAGCCCCTCTGATTACTTCAGTGCCTGGTAAAACACGATCATTTCCTACATGCGCGTTGGTGGGACACAGCACCGAAACTCTTTCGGGAGTATCTTGTATGGTGGCATTGTAAGGGGCTTTTTTTTGGTCTTTTCTTACTTTAGTCTTTTTTGATATCAGGAATCGAACCCAGGACCTTGTGCTTGTCAGGCAGGTGCCGCACCACTGAGACATATCCCGACCCTGTATGGTGGCACTGTAGTAAGAAGTAAAGTACTGTTCAGGATCACGCCGAACAATTCTGCTCTGACCTAAGACCTGCTGGGAAAGCCTTCCGGAGGAGAGATGGCACTTTAGTTCCTCACTAAGAGTCTGTTCACTGAGACATCCCACTTTCTGATGCACAAACTTCTGGAATGCCAAAGATAGAAGAGCCCGCTAGAGCAGTGATAGCGAACCTTTCAGAGGTGAGTGCCCAAACTGCAATCCCAGACCCACTTATTTATTGCAAAGTCCCAACACTGCAGTTAGACTTGAACAGCTGATGGTCGGCTGCTGGGATGATCAGACAGACGCTGTGTGCCTGCTGTGGCACCCGTGGCCTGGGTCCACCACCACTGCATTAGTGCAACTCACCCCATTTTCCTTAATTTTCTAATTGATTGTAATCTGGTGGGAATACTATAACAAAATGCCACAGACTGGGTGATTTATAAATGATAGAAATTTATCGTTGTAATTCTGGAGTCTGGAAAAGTCCAAGTTCAAGGTGCAGGCTGATTTAGTGCCAGGTGAGGGTCTACTTTTCTGCACTTTCTCAGTGTGTCCTGAGATGATGGCAAGAGCTACCTGGCTCTCTGGGGCCCCTTTATGAAGGTACTAATTTCGGTCATGGGAGCCTTCATGGGCTAATTGCCTCCCACAGTTGCTGTCTTCTAATGCCATTGCCTGCGGGGTTCAGTTTCAATGTAAGAATTTTAAGGAGACATAAACATGAGACCATAGCAGAAGGGGAGACTGAGGCTCAGAGGATTTGCTCTGGAGGCTGTTCATAATAGGTTCTTCATTATAAGGTGGACTATAGAGAAAAAAAAAAGGAAACCAAAGAAATAAAGACAGAAAGAACAAACATTTTTGAATGAAAGAGGCTCTCCATTGTCAAAGAGGAAGAATTGCGATGAATATTATGGGGCCTGCCGGGGCTACTGCCTACCGAGACCTTGGCCCGTTACAGGGTGCAAGGGGAGACGAGTTATTATCAAAACACCAGAGTTTAACACACTGTTCTCACTAATAAGCTTTCTTCGCTACACCCCTCAAATGCCAGTGGGTGTCTCGAGGAGATTCACAATGACACTTTAGTCTGCAAATGCTCCCACTCTGAAACTGCAGCCACAACACATTACCGACATTGTGCTGAGCTCGTATTTAATTCTGATAAAGGACAAATACGAGGTGCTGAGAAGTTGATGTTATTTCCTCCACCACTGGAGAGGAGACATGTTGGTCCATATTGTTTTTGACATGGTGCCTCAAATAGGCCTTAAAGGGTAGCTAGTACATGCTTGATAAAATAGGAGATGTTACACAGATCCAGGGAGGATTCAGCAGCTCGGTTTGAGGTTTAAATTTGATGTTCCCCCACCAGGGACCCACCAGTCACAATAATTACATTGCTGTCTTCTCATAATATGATTTATTTAGATGTTGTTTTATGAATTAACTCTCTCTAATTGCTGCTCCTCTCGCTGTAAATCAAGGTTTCTTGCTTTCTGTAATACTGTGAACATGATCCTACAGTGCAGTAATTAGTCCAATTAGGAAGCAAGGCAGATGTGGAAAACCAATTAGTTTCAGGAATATGTCTGTGCCTATGTATCCTGAGCACTGTTCAATTGAAATTTAATAGCAACTTAATAAAACATTGTTTTATTCATAAACCATCTCCTCCTTCCAAGCGCCCATTTGTTTGTTTATCTGTTCATTTCTAAGGGAGCCAGAGCCGACTTGCTTCAAGCTTGGCGAGTCTCTTTCTGTGCGGAGGTTATTACTGCTTTCTCCCCATGGGTGAAGCGAAGGAACCTTGTGTGGAGGAGGAGACTGATGCCAGCGGCTTGGGGGAGGGGTGTGGCTTTGGCGTCTTCACCTTCCTTCTTTTAAATGTGACTGTCGTTTGATTCAGGGACTTAACCCAAGAGACATGAGCGCAGCATTTTATATACACCCAGACATACAGATACATATACACGAAGACATATATACAGATATGTAAGTATACATACGTACATACGTACTCTACCCCCCACACGTACTCCTACTCGCTGCCTTCACAGAAACCCTATGTCCAGGCTCCCTTTGTATGTGACAGTCTCACTGGGGCTTCTGCTGCCTGAGCCAGGGGATCTGAGTGTGTGACTCCAGGGAATCCCCCTTCCCAAGGTTTGTTCAATTGAGGAGTTGTAATAAAATGAACTATCAACCCCTTAGTTCAAAAGACAATCACATATTCCTTCAAGTTCCGAAGTATTAACCCACATATCACCAACAAAGTGAAAGGGTTTAATGATGCAAACAGTTTATAATTTAAAGTTAATTATCGTACATGACACCAGTTGGTTACAGGCACAGACAAACCATTTAACTGAGTAGGCAAAGAGGAAAAGGGTCGTGCCATCCCTGAGTTTAGCTCAGGGTCTGGGGGTGGAGCAGGTGTGCAGAGTGAAGAGCTCCATGATTCTCCACTTGGTGAAGGGCAAGAAAACTCGGGAACCCCTGGGATGGGCCGAGGGCCAGCTGACTCATGAAGCCTGCAACTCAGCTCTCTCTGCAAAGTGACAACAGGGGAGCCCTGTCTCGCTTTCTCTAAGGTGTATGCATAAAGCAGAACCTCAGAGAGAAAGGGGCCCTTAAAGCCTGCAGAGCCCCTTGTCTTTTGTGGTAGAGTCTGAAGCCCAGATGTGGGAGCTGGTTTCCTTCCCCGAGGGGCAGAGCTGAAGTTCACTCCAGGGTCTTCTGACATGTTGTTCCGTGGTTTGCCATAGCCTCCCGCTGCCTCCTTCGGGGAACAAATCTCCAGCATCAGAACATCTATGTACAAGACTTATTAAAAAAAATCTATCACCCAACAATCACGGTAACTGAAAATCCCTATGCGTTGCTTGATCTGATAGGTAAATTCCTGAACTTTTGATTTATGTAACTCATTATCATCGCACGGTCGCCGCAGTGATATGCTCCATTTGTCTCCTTGATCGTTCTGTGGTTGGTTTTCTCTGTGTCCTGAAAGCAAGACTTGAATAATAACCAGCAAGGGTAATATAATTAGCAAGATGTGGTGCTACTGTGTGCAGTCAGCACATGTGGAGTCGTGTGCACGTGTGTGTGCCTTGGAAATGTGGGGTGCTCAGGGTGTTCCGCACAAGAGGGCACCAGCCCATCTTTGAGGGTCAGCAACCCCTTCCCCCCCAGAACCAGCAGTTCTTTTTAGACCCTCAGACCATCTGTCTGTTCAGGACCCCTCGGACATAAACTGCTGTCAAAGGAAGAGGGACCAGGAAGAGGGAAAACCATCAGTGTGGAAGGAAGAGAAAGGATCGTGATAAATCTGTGGAGTGTTTCAGAAGATGGTTGCCCTAGTGACCTGGGAGATGAGGTCATCTGTCCCAGCTCACAGAAAGTCATTATTGCTCTGCGGATCGTATCTGTCTCTTGGGGGACACTGTGACAGAGCTCAGGTTACAAACACCCAGCCACTCTGGAGTGCATGGGGCACCAACCTCAGCCACTTGAGGGATGTTAAAACCCAAACTGGAGGAGCAGACATGCTTTTGCTGCCCTCCGAGCCTCTCAGCCAGCCACAGGGCCGCTTGGGGGGCAGGTGTGAGAAAGGCAGTTGTCAATCGAAACAATATAATTTTTAAGGTCAGACTGATATCAGACAATTCAGTACAATTTAATTTGACAAATACATATTGAGGGCTATCCAATAGTTATAATTATTATCCTTAACACAAATGAGCCTGTTACTGGAATATAGGGATTATTGAAGAAGAATGACCCAGGGTTCCTGGCCTCGGAGGAGTTTGCAATCTACTGCCTGTGAGACGAATGTGTGATGAGCGATGCAGGAAACACCCAGCTATAGTGAGGGCCAGAGAGTATGGCGGAGGCAACCAGAAGGTGCTTGATGGAGAATAAACACACACATTGAAGAATGGATGGACTTGGCACAAAAGAGGCGGAGGGCATCACAGGGAGGAGGAAGGACAGGGAGCCGAGGGGGCGGTGGAAGAGGAGCGGTCACTTTTAGAGGGAGAAGGTCTCCAATCTGTCTAGCCCCAGGACAGCGGAGGGTAGCAGAGCTGGTCTGAGGAGAACATGAGGGTCGTGGAATCTTCCCCGAGTTGGTGGGCACTGGGCAAAGACAGAAGCCGCCAGCAGAGGGTCAGTCATATTCTTGGGACCTTTTTTTTAAAACACAGAGACCTTATCCGTGGTGTATGTTATTTGCTCTGCTGAAAGATTATTTTGGAAAATGAGACACATCAACCCCTTGCAAATGACATGTTTAATCCTGTGCTCCCCAGTTCTTAATAGATTAAGACTTCAAGCACACGCCACTTGCGTCTTATCTACAATGGCAATATTGAATTAGTTTGAGTCCAAAGACTTGTAAACTATTGCTGCGAGGTAAGTTTTGCAACAACAGAACTGCATACTTTTTCTCTGTTGCTAATAGGGGAAGGAGAGGATAATAAGGCTAGCAATTATTTAAGTTCTTTTCAAGGGCCCCAAGGGTGAAAAGGGTCCACCTTTGCCTGTGTGGCTGTAACTCCGAGGAAACGGAGGCCGAGACAAAGGCTGAAAGACTCTTTCTGTAGTTTTCCCCAGGGCTCACATTGACTGTGAGAAGAACTGGCTCCGGGGCATCTGCTTTCCCAAGCAATCTACTCAACAGCACAAGTGAGAAATGAGTACCAGCAATTGCTTAGCATCCATTCTTCCTTGTAATTAATACCACTCGGCTGCACGTGGACAGCCCAGAGCTGTCTGGTGGAAAAATGCTCATTCAAGGAAACCAAGCAACAAACAAACAAACACGAAAAGGCATGTTTACACATAATTCTTGCAAAATGCAAAAGAGTTTACCTCCGAGCTGTCTATAACTGAATTACCACTGGGGGTTTATGTTTGGTCTCTTTTCTTTTCCTCTGAAAATTCAGCTCATATATTTTCTTGCAAGCAAGACAAGCAGTCCCTTAATTGTTCCATTAAAAGAGGTGTTGAAATGTTACTAATTGTCAAATGCAATTAAGTGTGGCAACATGTCACAGGTAAATTAATGAGAAGAAGCCAGGTGCTTGGAGGGTGGCACTTGGCATTCATGTGATGGAAATAAACGTTATCCTTCCTGGAGGTGACTCCCGCTCACCTAGCCACGGAGCATTATGCCCCTGCACTGTGATGGCCCCTGATTACAGCTTTTAAAGCTTTCTGACTCATCACTGGCCATTCCCTGTGAGTATTTTTCAGTCGCACAGAGTCTCGGAGTTTGATAGTGGTGTTGAGAGCAGAGAGCATTGGGAATTTAAAAAAGGAAAAGACAGTTTTTACCCTTGAATAACCCAGAAAATAGGGACAGGCTTTGCAAAGACTCTGGAGACTTACATCTGAAACTCTATCACCCTTTTGATGCCATGACAGAGGTAGAGAGGTGGCCACCATGTGTAATCGTCACATGGAAACACGGTGTGAAACCAGAGGGCTCCCAAGAAGAAAGCCAAGCATTAGAAGAAGATGCAGAAGATGCTTACAGCTGCACCCGTAAGCTAGCGGTGCTTATGAACATGCTGCTGTTTCTCAGTAGGTCAGGTAAATTTTGCATTCCTTCACTAGATATACACCTGTGCCTCTATTCTTCCTTTGCTGTGTGCAGAGGGACACACAGGAGAATGAACATGGCTTTTGCACTCTGCCTTTAATTTTAACTATTTCATCTGCATTAAGCATACACATTCAACTAGAGTGTGAGTCCTTTGACAGTAGGGATTGGATCTTATTCTTTTTTGGAACCTCCAACATTTAGTACATTGCTTGGTGTGTATTAAGACCTCAGTAAATATTTAATGAACAAGCAAAATAGCTAAATGGGTTAGGAAAGGGAATTGCCTTTGGAGATAGAGGGTCCACCGTCAGGTCAGAAAGCTAAAATCGCACAGCAGCTGGTGAAAGAAAGAATGAAGAGACTCCAAAAGGTGGGTATGTGAATACAGCTGACTGTGTTTCATGGAAGGTTCTAGAGGAAGAACAAAGAATTCCCTGTTGACAGGAGTTTTGAGACAGCTGGTGACGGTCCTGCCGTGTAGGGCAGTGCTGACAGTGGGAGATACCACAATAGATGTGGGCTTACTAAGCAATAGCGAAGATAATACCTTGTCACAGAGTGATGAGGTGGCAGTACTTATATGTCAGAGGTCAGGTGGCTGCAATGATCATAAATAGCAACAGAGTTATGACACAATCCAGAGGGACCCAAACCTCCAGAAGTTATGAAGATGTTAATAGAACACAGTACCCGTAAGGGCAAAATATATGGGCAGCCCAAAGAGTAATGCTTAATCTGTACAATAAAAAGAATACAAAGGATGGATGATTAAAGGGCTGATAGCAGTGAGGCCAAGACAATAACACGATTCCTTATTCAGTTTTCAGATTTGGGCTAGTTTCAGGTCTGGAATTCACTGATGAAATGGGAGGGCAGGTTTCCAGGAGAAAGGACCCTAGCGCAGTGAATATCCACAGTGTTGACCCTATCGATCTTTCCCCACAGGGGTAACATCCATTTATCCTGTGGGGAAAGGGAAATACCCAAACATTTTGAGAATTCCAGCACACAAGAACTCAGTAGACATCGGTGCCCAGAAACTGGAAGAGCCACCATGCTACCATGGCCTTGTGGGTGGAGCGGAGGTATGTGGAGGTTGGGTGATCAGTGGACTTCTGACTCAGGTCTGGCTCATAGAGGGTCTAATAGGTCTGCAGACTCAACCAGTGGCCCTCTCCCTGGGCTCTGCGTGTACGATTGGAAAGGACACACTTGGTGGATGGCAAGGGGGTGAATTGCTTCGGTGGGGAAGGCCCAGTAAAAGCCTCTGAGTCTGTCCTGACTCTTGCAACAGCCCAGGAGGTCAAATCGCAGTCAGCGTCACATCCCAGTGAGAATGGCAGACTTTAAAGAGTCAGCCTTGAAGAACTAAAGGACCTGAGTGCAGTGGTCTCCATCATAATGTGCATTTCCTTCATCAATCTTGCTTTTCTAAGAATAGACAGGTCGTGTGGGGTGACAGTGAATTGTCAAGAACTCAGCCACGGAGTAGATCTTACTGTGCTGCCTTTTGCGACAGCAGACTGACGTATCTTCAGGCACATTATATGCAGGTGTTGAGTTGGGAATGTGTCCTTATCCATCTCTGCCCCAGAGGGCAGTCAGAAGCCATCCATATGAACTTGGATTAGATATTGTATATATTCGGCCCCCGTCCTCTTCTGTCATTGGTCATAATATTGGCCACAGAGACTTGGGCCACTGGACGTCCCACAGATCCTTGTATTGACGACACCCTGCTAATCAGCTTGGGTGTACAGTTGGAGTACTTGTTGAGACATACACATTCCAGAGTCTAGGTAGTGATGGACCCTGTAAAGCTTCAGAGGAACTTCTATTATTATTTTTTTTTCAGGGGGCCTTTTGATGGGTAAAGTTTTTAGGAGTCCAGGGTTAGAGCATGGTGGGATATCCTTTTTAAAGCAAATGGCAGTTTTATTGTGCCCTGTGTCTCCCACCATGAAGGAGAAAACAGCATCTGTTGAGATTCTGGAGGTGGCATGCCACACTGAGGAATACTGAGTAGCGCATGCACCAGGTGACGTGAGAGACAGTGAGCTTCGAGAGAAGCTGAGGACAGAAATGGGGTGTGCAGCGGTCCAGGCTGCAGTACCAGGATCTGCTGCTTGAGCCATACAGCCAGGCAGGACCAAAGGCATTGGAAGTGCTGGTGGTGGGGAAAGGTGCTGTGGAGTCCTGTAGAATTTGTAGAAAGTCCACCGAGAGAATCACAACATAGATATCTAGGATTCTGGACAAAACTATGCCATTTGCAGTAAAAAATTATACACTTTTTGAAAAATAACTCCTGGAGTTTTACTGTTCGGTAGAGATGGAAAGCTTGACTGTAAGATATTCCGTAACTACACATCTGGAATTGCCCGTTCCAAGCTTGGCTTGATGACAGTCACTCAGTCAAGAGGCCAGGAGGGCCCAGTCCCCTCTGACGGACATGACAGCACTAGGATTGGACGCAAGCAGGGCCAGGGGGCACAGCAAGCTGTCCAGTCAGGTGGCCCGGACCCCGTGACTTCTGCCACCTTTGCATCAGGGTCTTTTCCTCGGCTCATGCAAGCAGCTGTGAGATTCCTGTGACTCCTGATGGAGGGGAAAATTTGGCTCATGGATGTGTCAGCTTGGTATGTTTGTTGGCTAAACTACAGGTCTACCAGGGGCGAGCGTTTGAATCAGTGAGGAGGCAAAGTTTTCACAGCAGGAAAAGTAAGGATGTCTACATAGTTATCTATTTTGTGTGTACAAATAAAATGGATATGGGCTCATGTATCATGAGGAATGAGCCAGCTGGCTAATGAGGAGCCTGAGAAGAGAAAGATAGAAAGATTGAGGACAAGGAGGGATGGGCTAGAGGCATGAGGATGGTCATAAGGAAGCAGGACAAAAGTGAGGATGCCGTCACATCACATTTATGCCTGTAAACAGAGCATTCTACCAGGGAATAGACACCACGGAATCAGGTCTGCAGAAGACTTGCTCAGGATCGGTCACGGGCCACGCCTGTGTGGGCACAATGGACGAGCAAACGCAAGGGTGATGCTGGCGGTGATGAAAGCTCTACCTGTCATACGGCACGGATCCCCGAGTCTGATTCCTTAGCTGTAGCACCGTCCCATGACCACCTGGCGAGCAACCGAGAACAGCTCTGGGTTCGTGACTCAACATCAGCCCTCCAGAGCACCAACTGGCCACTTGGTGGCGTGTTGACTAGGTCGGACCCCTTCCACTTTGGAAAAGGAAGCTCTTTATTTTACCAGGAGTAGACTCATATTCCAGATATAGGTTTGCAGCCACTATCGCTGTGGGGGGCTTGCAGAGCATCTAAGCCACTGGCACAGGATCCTGTATCACATGGCGTCTGTCCAGTGAACATCAATTACAGCGAAACAGGTGGGCTGGCGAGCCCCTGGCAAGGGCTCACCTGGTTATATCACATTTTATGCCAACTAGATACTGCAACCAGGAAGAAGAATGCTCGCTCAAGGGATAGGGGACCATCACTCAGGAAACAATGAATGCTTAAAATAAAAACTTCAGGCAATGCTGTGTAGCTAACAGGTAGAATTCACAAGTATGGGAGACAAATGATAGAAACCAGAGCCCGGCTCCCAGTGAACCATTTGGGTAGCGTATGTTTCTCATGCCTATGTCTCTGGACTCTGTGTGTGTAGAAGCCAAGGGATGCAGTTATAAACTGCACTGAGTTATAAACTATTATTGCTTTACCACTTCCGGTTCCTTGTGTCCAGGGACTGGCAAGCAGGAAGGTGAGTTGCCCTCGTGGCTAGAGTGATTTACCCCAGTCAGCAGGAGGAACAGAGCTGCTGTCATTCTCCAGAGACAGGGACAGGTAGGTATGACACGTAGGTGGTTCACATAGGCAGCTCTTGATCCTTCGAGTATCTGAGCAGGAAGTGGCTAAGTGCAGCATCCCCAGCCCATGGACTTCATGGTGGGCGAGAGTTCAGACCACTCAGGGGTAAGAAACCGGCTCATGCCACTAAGTAAGAAAGATACCAAGAGCAGTAGAAGTAGGAACAGAGCGGGAAGGGGTCTGCATGGATAGCAAAGAAGGGAGCTAACAACATCAGTCATTCATTCCAAAGCCACCTGTGGTATGGTCACTGAAGGTCATTCCATTTCCCTTCTTCTTCGGCTCCTTCCTCCCAAAAGGAGCTCATTAGGTCCTGGGGGAACCGCTCTGACAGTGTAAGTGAAGAAGTGGATCTCAGCAGCACAGGAGATGGACTGTGAGCTGTGCCACTAGATCCTCTTTCAGGAACGGAGGACTAATTCCCCCGGCTACGGTGAGGACACTGCTGTAAAATCACTTTCAGTTGACCAGTCTTTCAGGCGATAGTCTCAGCTTGGGAAGCATGCCAAGGTGATGACGTCTCTTTCAGGGGCAGCCCACGTATGATGACCAATTATTCTGCAGTATACAGGCTCAGCCTATTTGCCCACCTCGGCGTAGCTCCGCGGCACCATCTGGGCTCCAGGACACCCTGTGGGACTGTGGAGGGTCATCAGCTTGGATCGCACTTCAGTTTGTCTTTCTGCCTGTGTCTGTTTTCTTTTTCTCTTTGCTACTGGTGTTGATCCCACGAGTAATCCTTGAATGACATCAAAATCTCCTGGCATGTGGGGAAACTACTCCAACAGCTATCTTGCAAATTCCACCATTGTTACCATAATTGGCAGCCCCTTTCTCCACCAATCCACTTTCCTTGCTACCTGTAACAGTCAGTAGGCAAATGCTTCTCTTCAGTCTCTTGGTTGCATGGTTCAGCTGTGTTTTCAGACTCTGCTCCAAATGCCATTGGCCAGGAAGCTTCCCTGATTAGCTTTTCTCAATTTTGATCTGTTTTTAATGGTGGGTCTCGAGCCCCCTTCCTTGCTGTTCTGTCCCTGTCACCGCGTGTGTTGGGTTGCAAATGGCGCGGCTGTTTATTGAGGCTAAACTTCTCCCTCCATGGTGAACTCCTAGGAGATACGGGTAGGATCATGTCTTTTTTTTTCTTCCGGCCCTAATGCTAATACCATTTGCTAATACCTAATGCTAATATCCTAAGTGCTCAACCTGTTTATTGCAGAATGAAATCCATTTGGTTTTTACTGCTGGGAAAACAAGGTCCGACAGTCTGAGTAGAGTTGTCATCATTGTCTAATTATTCCTGGGCGTGTTCCTGTTTATCAGATTTGAGGAAACATTCCCAACATTGCCAAGAAGGGACTTTTTCATTTAAAAGTTACATTTCCATCCTTCCGTAGAGCCTGATACTTTAACGACCTCTTCCTGTCCAAGTAGGAACTTGGTAAATGCTAACTGACTCACTGCTAAGTAAAGCAGTGGAACAGCCCAGCTGGGCCCCAGGCAAAATCTAGAAGCTGCTAACATTCGTCTTCAGTTCTTTACCATCTCTTTTCCACAGTCCTTCTCGCTCCCGGCACCCTATCACCTCTGCTGTTTCCTTCTGCTCATAAAACTTACCTCTGGGAAAACTTAGCTCATTCATAGCTTGGTATGACTTTAGGTCGGTGTGCTATCTCCTGAATATTTGTAGTTTGGCCTCATTTTTGACTGGAAAACAAAAGGGTTTATAGAAAGTCCCAGGAGCTCTGTTTCTCCCCTCCAAGCACCTATTTTTGTTTTAAATTACAAATTCAATACATAGTGTTTTTATTAGGTTACTATCTATTCCCTTTTTGTGCTGTTTCCCTATTTCCCTTTTTTCCTATATACTCAAGAAGAGTAGGACTTCGTTTTATCTTTAACCTTATAACTCAGGACCTAGCAAAGTGCCTTATCCACTGTAATTCACAAACAGTGATGAGTGTAGATTTGTGCATCGTTACGTATGTGTAAATAGAAATATGTTTATAAATAATTGTGGGTTAGTGGGAAGGTGTTTTAGGAGTGAGGGGGAGCATCACCCTGACTTTAACCTCCAAGTCTTTCATATCTGCCCCAGGGCTGCTCTCCTCTTTCTGACCTGGGCCTTCTGTGTCCTTGGAGAAGGACAAAAGAAAAGGCAGGGAGAGTAGGCCGGATGAGTGCCAGGGGGAACAGAGCACTTCTGGAGCACCTAATGGGTACAGCATATTGAAGACAGCACACACACACACGTGTGTGTGTGTGTGTGTGTGTATGTGTGTGTGTGGTGTGGGGGTTGCTGTACTCGGGAGTCGTGCAGCTCAAGACTCTGAGGGTGCAGAAAAGAGAATTCAGACTAGATCACTGTATTCTGTTGCCAGGGCGGCCATAACATAGTGCTATAGACTGTGTGGCTTAAACAACAGAAATGTGTTTTCTCACCACCCTGGAGGCACTAAGTCCAAAATCAAGCTGTCGTCAGTGCTGGTTTCTTCTAAGGCCTCTCTCCTGGGTTTTGGATGGCTGTCTTCTCTCCGTCTTCACGTAGTCTTCTCTCCAGATGTGCCCGTGTCCTAATCTTTTTTAAAAAATAAAGTCACAAGTTCTATCTGGATTAGGACCCTCTCATGGGACTACACTAAATTTGATTACCTCTTGAAGGGTCCGGTCTCTAAACACTGTCATAGTCTTAAACACTAGACGTTGGAACACCAACAAATGAATTTGGAGAAATGCAATTCAGCCTATAACTGTCATCTTGGCAGGCGAAGCAGCATACATAGTCCAGGAGTTAAACATACTATATTTAGAATGAAGTACGCTAATTTGGAGTTCTATCTTTACCACCCAAAATCACTTGGGTGCATTCTTTAATTTCTTGATACCTTAGTTACCTCTTCTGCTAGGTGGAAATAAAAACAATTACAGCAACAGCGCTGCTTAACGAGGTGATGTGTGCCTGGTACAATATGTGGACATAGTAAGTACTTAATGTCTGCCAGTAGTGGTAGCTATTTTTATTATCACTGTTAGCATTCTAACTATTCCTCTCCAGCATAAAGGGATTAATTGAAATGCCCTCCTGCTTTTTAGAGTTGTCATGAGGATTGCATGAAAGGGTGCATGGTGAAGAGCCCAGATACTGCCTGGCAGAGGGCAGCTTTTCAACAAATATTGGTTGTGGTCACATCTTCATGGGACAAGAATTCAGTTTTCCATAACACTGTGTCTTCTTTTTGTATGAGTGAGTAGGATCTGGGGTTGCAAAACCATCTATGTCATAGATGCAAGTTTTCTTGTTGGGGAAGTTTTAAACAGAAAAGCTACCTATTTTATTCAGGGACCACATTTCATTTATTAAAATATAGTAAACAAAGCCACATGAGGGAACTTCCAGGTATAAAATTATTCTGCCGCGGCGAGGTGGGCTCTGTTCTGAATTACATGGGGAAGAAACGCTCAAGTTCACGGGGATGATTAACCGTTTGATACCTTGTCAGGCTTTGACAAGCGCTCCTTCTGCTTTTTCACACCTTTCACTGTGTCTGGTGTAATTAAGAAATGGTGCTGAGTTCTTGTCATCCACCATTAAGGACGAGTCACAGATAGTTTTGTAACATCTGCTTCTTGCAACCTTCTAATTATCCATAAAAATCTGGTGGAGAGACCTGACAGTTTATCCGGAACACAGAATATGAATACAAAATAGGGTGCTTTGCTCCTGGAGGTAGAGGGACGGTATAAAACAGTGACTTTCTAGCCTCTTATTTTGCATGCAGCCTCGCCACCTGCTCAGATCAGGGCCAGGCAAATGTCTTCTCAATAAAGACTCAATACGAAGAAGCATCTTTTGACAAAAAGAATGTGGGTTGGAAATACACTAACAGGGCTGTTCCAGAATCTGCTGTCCATCGCTGCCCTGTTGCTATCCTTCCCACCCATGGTGATGCGGCCCCTTCCCTGCCCGTCTGCAGGCCTTGAGCTGTCTGGCCCTGATGGGAAGCCTGGAGGGATCTTGATGGGGGCCGATGCTCGCCTCTAGCAAGGTTGGCGCCCAGCTCCTGTTGCTTGTCTCTTATCATAGATGCTGTTTTCGCCCACCAGCCTGCCTGGCTTTAACTCATTGTTGCCTTTAATTCTATTACTCCGTGTTCCTGAACCCCTGCGTCATGCGTCCAGTCTGCTGAGTGCTACCTTACTCTGGCTTTCGCTCTTTGTACCCTTGTCTCCCACGGCAGTCTGGACCGTGGGAGCTTCTACCCTCCGGTTCTGAATCTGCAGATGCTTGTCTGATCCTTTGGTTTCAGGTCTCTGCTTCATTCGAGGGGGATCCTTTGGTGTTTCGTAATCTCATGGCTGCGACCTCATAGCCTTCCCCCAGCTCACCGGGCCCTGCTGTCTTTCATTTTTCTCTGTGCTACAGGAGACAGAAAACAAAACAAAAGAAAAATGAACAAAAACAAACAAAAAAAAACCTCTTCCTGTACCCTCTTAGGTTGGGTGGGTGGGGACTGCAAAGCCAAATGATAAAAAGACAATTCAGCCAGAGGGAGAAAACACTAGACTTAATATGCACAAATAAACGTGACGGAAGCAGGAAATTAGCATTTGGGGCTTCTATACCATCTTAACAAAGTGTGGAGAAGAGGCTGGCAAAGAAGGAAGGGGGCTGGGCCCCAGGGAAGGGCGAGCTAAGGGAAGGTGGGTGGGAAGAACACAGTTAGGAAGGGTCGTTTCGTGGGCCTTGCGTTGCAGATGAGTCACAGGGCTGAGCAGTGCTGTCTCTGGAATGGTCCTTTTCTGGGAATAAGATGGGGACACCTGCACAAGCAGAAACTTCTGCTACCTTTATGAAGGGAATTTTAGGCCTCCTTGAGGCAATTAAGGGAGGGGAAAAGAGATTTCTATGCATCTTCTGTTTCTCAACTGCCTTCAGCTTGCAATAAGCCCTGTGCCAAATTGGCATACATGGGGCGGCACACTCTGTCCTCCTGGCGTGCGGGGTGAGGAGCAAAGCAGGGAAGCTGGGCTATGACTCTCGAGTGTGCTGGCTCTTCACGGTCCCAGCACGGTCCAGGCTCTACTGAGGCAGCACTTGGAGCTTGTTAAAAATGCAGAATCTCAGGCCCCACCTATATCTGCTGAATCAGAACCTGTATTTTCACATTTCCAGGCAACCGTATGCATGTTAAAGAACCGCCAGTTCATGAATGCATAGTAATGTTCAAAATCAGCCTTCGAGTGGCGAGGAATGTTTAATAGCGCCTCCCTGGAGGGGTGCAGGGAAGCGACTGCCATTTCTGGCACGGGTCTGACTCAGAGAGGGAGGAACCTGGTTCTAATTGCGGCAGATAAAGGGACTCGGCTAACAGCCAGGCCTTCAGGAGGGCAGAGGGGAGCGCGGTGGGTTTTCCAGGTGATGCCGTTACCAGTTGCGTTATGATAAGACGTGCCATAACGGTGTAGTAATGAATGTAATTGACACAGCTTTGTTACAGAAAGGGGCACTTCCTTCATTCGGGGCATTCTTTCTTCATGGGAGGCAGATAGTCATGGGGTGAAGGAAGGAGAAAGGAACTCGCTCAGTAAAGTTTTCGTTTCTCCTTTGGCCTGCTCCTTGTCCATCTTCAGGTCTTCCTAGTGCTGGCAATTCCCAGGCGAGCATTCACCAGCCACAATCCTCATACTTTCAGTCGCCGGACACCTACAGGAAGTGAAATGAAGCCAGGCGCCCGATGGGTCTGAGTGGCATAACCACCGCTGTCCCCATCAGCAAAAGAGCTTGAGGACTGAGCTGCAACCTGGAGAAGACGCTCCTGGTGCAGGGCTGCCCACCTTTGGCACTCTCTTTAAAGGGATTCTTAGGACAGGGTGTGGCTTCAGCAGGAAGCCGCTTCCCCAACACTGAGCTCAGCTCCGACGCAATGTCACATGCATTGTCACCGCAGCCGTCTTCTCCAGACACTTTTGTTGTTTTTATTAGCTCTCTCCCATTTTCTTTCTTTTGGAGTTCTTTTTTTTTCTTTTGTTTTTGTGCTGGGGATCGAACTCAGGGCCTTGTGTTTGCAAGGCAAATGCTCTAACCACTGAGCTAAATCCCCAGCCCCAATTTTCTTTTTTCATCAGTACTTTCTACCTGTCCTACATGACTAGAGTAAAAATAGAAATGACACTTACCCTGGAAAGAATGTTATTTAGTTCTAATTTATGCCATGCCTGTTTTGAAAAAAGAAAGAAAAGAAAAGAAAAACCCTCGAGGCTCCTACAATATGACACATATACTGACTGAAAGGCCAAGAAATGAAAATTCACCTAAAATGAAGGGGACAGCAGTGGGAGATAATTGTTCTTGAAGCTAAGCTGATCATAGTTGTAATTACTTGCACGGCAAATGCAAAGCTGGGTTTCCAAAGGCAGGTGGAATGTGCCTCTGGCTACTTGTTCTGAGAGGGCGAATACTAGGTAACCTTCTCAAAGACACTCTTATTTGATCATGAGATTATAATGATAAATAGGCACTTGCTGACTCCTCTGCTTGCATTGCCTTGTGTGTCAGCTTTCTGTTCTTGTGACAAAATACCAGTGGAAAGTCAACTTATAAGGAGGAAAGGTTTATTTTGGCTTATGATTTCAGAGGTTCAGTCTATGGTCAGTTGGCTGAGTTTTTGGCCCATGGCAAGGCAGAAACATCATGGTGGAAGCACATTTTGGGGCAAAACTGCCCACCACTTGGCACCTGGGAAGCAAAGAGAGAGAGGCAGGAAGGATCAGTGTCCTGATTTCCCCTCAAAGGGACACCCTAATAATCCATCTTCCTTCCACCAGGTCCCCTCCTAAAGGTGCCACCCCTTCCCAGGAGTGTCACAGGCTTTCTTCTAGGACACGCCAGATCCAAGCTGTAGCCTCGGGTCTAATCCTCACAACAACAACGAGTGACAGGGTAGGGCAATAGTCTCAGCATGAAATCCAGGGCCAGAGAGAGTCCAGGTTTGGGTTGCAGTTCTTCCACTTACAAGCTATGTGACCTTGGGCCGGTCTGTTGCCCTCTCTCATTCATAAAACTGAAATGTCAGTCAGACTGTATAATGGCTAGAAGCATTCAATGATTTAATATATACAAAGCATGCAGCGTCTGGCTCTTAGTGAGTGGTTGCCTTTATTATCATTATTTCTACTTGACAGATAAGGAAATGGGGTCTTAGGTTAAGTGGCTGGCCCAGAGTCCCATGGCCAGATCAGATTGGCAGCAAGCTGATATGACCCCTCTTAACCATTCACACGCTGACTCAGAAACTCCAGGTGAGGAATTTCTCAGTGTTAGTCCCAAGCAGCGTGTGTTCAATTCCTGTGGGGAACTTCCTGCTTGCGGATTACCTTTGGCAGACTTCTCCTGGCTGCTTAGGTGCCTTGTCTTCTGGGATGGTGTCTAATTTCAACAGGACTCCATGTGAAATTTAAATCATGAAGATGTTGTACAGCAAGTCACTGTGTGTATGTGTTTATCTATGCATTCTCTACTTATATTTAATCAGCCACCAACCTCTTCTCAAGTACAGTGAAACACAGATGAGATTTAGGTCAGCGTCTACCCAGAGGTCCATCAGTATTACTTCTTCTGGGGAGCTGCTTGTCTTGCTATTTCCCATGGCCCCAGCCAGAAGGGCGTCCTCAGTGTAGGTAGTGGACGTGGGTCAAATGCGGGTGTAATTCCCTCACCGCCCACCAGGTGTCCCACACGTCCCTGCTATTTGACAGGCGCCAGGGAAAACGGCTTTCCTCACCCCTCCACGGGAAAGAGAATTGAAGAGGGTGGTGGAGAGAATTGCAAGGAGGAGGGAGTGAGATTGTGTTGAGACCTCCAGAAGCTGCTTCTTGGCTCCAGACAAAAGGAATTTTTTCACGTTGTTTTTCTGCGATGCTTAGGTGTCTCTGTCCAGTAAGCCGGCTCAGGGCTCTGCAATTTAGGAAGTTTCTGTTTCTGCTAAAGAATTGCTGTCCGACCAGAGCTTTTCACTTCTGAACTTGTCACTGGAGCTGCGGTCTGCGTCCCCTTCTGTTTGCCCAAGAGCCCTGCGAGCCTCCCTTCCCACAGTGGGCTCTCTCTCCTAGGAGGGGCCGGCCCCTTGGGCCTCCGTGGGTACTGAATCGAGGGAGGTCAGAGACCAGTGCGGGGCTGTGGCACCACCTGGCCGTCTTGTCCGCATTGCCCACTTTGTCCGTGTTATTGATACTGGTGTGGCAGAAGTACTTTCCAAACAAAATCACCCCTTGCCTCTCCTGGAGGAAGGAGTAAGGGAATTTGAGTGCCGTAACAAAATTTTAGCACCTGGAACATTTTAAATTGCAAAGTATGTTTCTCTTCTCTCATCCAGGTGAACCCCTTGTCTGTCTGTCTTCCTCCCTCCCTCCCTCCCTCTCTTCCTTCCTCCCTCCTTCTTCTGCAAGGTCTCACACATGCTGGGGATGCCCGGGTCAGGAAGAGGACAAGCAACATGGTCTTTTTTTTTTTTTTTGCAGATATTGCCTTCTGCATTGGGGCTCTCAGGAGTCCTTTGTCCAGCATCAGAGGTCACCCCAGGACACCCTGGACATCTACCAGAGCCTGGAGGCCCCACATGGATGCAGCACTCTATGCGGCCTGCATACCAGTGCCCTGATTGCAGGTTATTCTCCTGCCAGAGATCTGCTGTGTGCGGGGGTGGGATGTCTTCATTTAGCACCAGATTTAGAAGTGGCGACAGGGGTTCCTTCCCCCATAAAAGACCTTCATAAGAAAAGTCAGAACACAGCACTACAGAGCCCCTAGTTTCTGCGCCCGCTGCCTCATTATATGTGTGGCTTTTAATATTCAGAGAGCTTTTGCCAATACACATTTTCTCCTGTACTCTGAAACTGGAGCCCAGATGTGATGTATTATTGATAGGATTGTAATTTACTCCTCTTGGGTTGTATCTACAGTGTATGCCATTAGCACAAAATATTAAATTACCAATGGTTGTATATATTTGTCTATTCAGGTCTGACTCAATGATATTTGCCTTTCGCCTCAATAAAAGATCGTGAGTGTAGAAAGCAAGGTAATATTATTTTTTTGTTGTTGCTGTTGCAAGGGAATTTTGATTAAACCATTTTCTCTGTGTTGTGTTTTTGGCGAGCACTGCTTTGGAATGAGGTTACAGAGAAGGGTGAGGGTTGGATGAGAAGACGGATGGGTAGTTCACTCCGGCTCTCGGCTGCTGACTTCCCTGGTAGGCTGCTCTGGGCCAGGCTCTGGGCTTTCTCCATTTACAAAGGGAGCCAACAATCCGTGCTGCCAGGGGTGTGGGGTGAGGGGGTGTGGCCCGTGGGCTGGGCAGACCTCTGTGTGCCCGGGGTCCAGAGTCCCCCGCATCCCTGCTGCACAGACAGCGTCCAAGTGGGGACTGGGGCCAGAGAGGCCTCTGTAGTCACAGCGTCCTGGCCTCTGGTCACTGTTTATGGCCATTGTGGTTCCCGCCCAGCCCTCACCCCAGTCAGTAACACAGAAATACATAAGCACACGTCTTCCTTTAAGAAGATTACAGGTCAGAGGACTCAAACCAAGCTGCAGATGGGAATGCCACCTCTCATCTGCTTGGTGCTCTTTGACTATGAGACCTCTTGCAGTGCCTGGATGGGAGACGTGTGCTGGTTAGTTAGCTCAGTACTCCGACCACTGCCGCTCCCCATCGGATTTGTTACATAATTTTTACGAATAAACAGGCTTTTAAAATATACCTGCAGCTTGGCTTCCTGATCCTTTTTTGAGGCTCAGAATGAAGGGGCAGGGCGAGGGGCTAGGTTTTAAACCCACGTGAACTCGAAGCAGGAAGATATTTAGGAGACACACTCATCTCTCCTGGTGAAAGGCCTGCTCCCTGCTCCCTGCGGTGACTGGTCAGCCTGGAGTCCCTCTTCGAAGCTGGGGTTATCTTTACAGCAGGCTCCTCACAAAAACACTGCAGGGCCTTGGGGCCTGCTGAGTTTAGCTGCCTGGGGCACATTCTGCAAGCAAAATCAGTTTTTCTGAGGGCCTGTCAGAGTCAGGCTTCGTTACTGCTTGTCTCTGTGGCCGGACTGGCTCCCCGAGACTCAAGACCTGTTTACCTGAGGAAGGGGAGCCAATAACTAAAAGCTTTGCAGGGTGTCCCCTTCCTAAGTGACCACTTCCTTTGTCTCATGCCTTCTCCTTCCCTAAAGAACAGGTGTGAAGTTAAAAAAACAAAAAAACCCAATCACACAAGAGTCTAAAGCCACCAAAATCAGCGCTAAATCTATCAAAGCAATCACAGACCTTGACAACTGAGAAGTATTATTTGTATTTTTCTTCCCAGATTTCTACAGAGCCTGGTGTTTCAAGCATATGTCTTGGGGAGAAGAGTCTCATAGAAAGGCAATTACAATTGGTGAATGATTAATGTTGCATCTGACGTTTTTATGTGTCAAATATGTTTAACTGCGTTAACCTTTGCAGAATTTACACCCATATTCTGAGATTCATCTTGTACAATGTCTGAAATATCTGCAATCTGCCTTCACTTAAATCTTATTTACATTTATTTTATTATAATATGAATGGGTTTTTAAAAATCTTAGTAGAGTGTTTTACTCCATTCTGCGGGCCCTGCTGGCACTGTGGGGAGTCAGAGGGCAGCGGGGTTCTTTGCTGATTGCAAATAGAGTCCCAGCCACCTGTCTGGGGACCCCAAAGACACAGGGAGCCATTGCTGATTCTTCAGCTCCTGACTGGGATTCAAGCCCTCGGCGGAGGCACTCGGGGGATGGGGAGTCGCATCGGACAGCAGGAAGCACAGAGGTTGTGAAGTTTTATGGCAGATGGGCAACTTTTAATTTTTACATGTTACAGAAAACACACAGTTCCACAGCATCAATTTTAGAAAAGAAGTACTAAGTGGTTCCCATCTGTGGTGCTTTTTTCCAACCTGCCCATCGCCCGTCCTTCTGCAGAGAAGCATGCGCCCCAGATGTCCTCCGCCGGCCACACTTCTCACGGGGTGCTGAGGTTCCCAGGTCAGAGTGGCTCCTGCTGCTGCTGCTTCTGCGGTGGCTCCGTTGCCGGCAGCTCCACGCCTCCTGAGCTTCACTCCACTGAAGTCTGGTTGCAGGAGACAGACTCCGGTGGAATGAAGGACAAGAGAACACGTGGATTGTCTGGGGACCTTCTTCTCAGAGGCTGTGCTGCTTGGCACTCGGACCCCAGCACACAGGCCTATGGTCTGGCCAAAGCCACCAGGGCCCTCTGGTCACCTTGGGAGAAGTTGAGGACCTGAGTAATTGTATATATATTCCTCCCCTAACCATCACATCCTTTGGGGGTGCTGCAGAGAGCTCGCTGCCCAAGACACCCCAATGCCTGGCTCACAGGGAGACAATGCTGAAAGGTGCAGAGGGGACAGTGGAGCTGGGGACTCTGGGCTGTTTCTCACCTACAAAGCAGCTGCCCCAGACAGGTGCATAGGCAGCTTCCCCTGTGTTTTTACATTTGGGGTGTTGGCTGCCCTCTCCTATGGCTGGTCCTGTCTAAAGAAGTAGGGATCTTGCAACTGCTTTAGAAAAGTCCAGCTACTCTGAGCTTGCCTGTGAGGTGTGTAAGCAGAGGCGGGGTTTTCCTCTCTTCTCCAAAGGTGCTGTTCAAGGGGCCCGGGGAGCACTCTGCAGGCCAGTGTGCCAGCATGAAATCAGAAAGTGGTGGGTGAAGAGCTGAGGCCCTTTGCGGGGTAGAATAGACAAGGGAGATTTAACTGGGAAAGCCAGCCTCCAGCAGCCCAGTGTCCTTTCCCAAATCTGCCTGGAAATGGGGCAAATACTTCTCCACGGAGGATGGGGGGGGGACCAGGAGAGGCAAGAGGAGTCCAGCCTTGCTTCTGGAGACTGAGCCAAACAGGGAGGATGCAAGCCATCGGAGGTTTTTCTGTCCTCTCTTAAAAGAAATGCCCGCCAAGCATCTAAGGAGTCCGTGCAGCTGAGGCCCCATCCGTGCTCTGTTCAGACACGCCCGGGGCTCAGCGTAGGCCCCATAAAAGGCTGCTCTCAGCACCAACCTGCAGGCTGGGTGGGTGCAGGCAGATCCACCTTGTTGTTTGGAACCCTTGTGCTTCCTGGGGCTTGTTCTGACCTGAAGCAGGGAGGGAGTCTACCTACCAGCAGGGCTCCTCCTGTAGCAGCCAGCAGAGGGCCTGAGGCCTCACTGGAAAAGACCCTTAAACAAAAGCTTGGGCTTTCTAGCTGCCGCCAAGAGACAGTTCCCCCGTTTTTGCTCTGGACACGAGGTCCTTGTCAGGGTGAACACAGGGCTCGTAGAGGGGCAGAGATCTGGGTGTGGAGGGGAAGTTCAGTCCACCCTCTCCTGCTCAGTCTTCCATGGAACATTCACAATTCCCACTGGGCGAGAGAAATGTGCCCTGCTTGTGGACGACCTACACTACATAATCTCCGCGCATGGTCTCGAACCCACTGCTCGGTCAAAAGGAAGAAAGAGGCCAGCCAGTCTGTTGGCTCTAATAAATAATGGCAGGGAGGGTGGGCAGTAACAGTTCTGGTATGGAAGGATCTTTTGCCTTCTCTTTGAATTTCAGTTCAAGTTCAAAGTAAAAAGGTCAATTCTTCTCCAGACCCACCTTACCCCACTCTTACCCTCCCAGTATGTGCGATGCACCAGATTCTTCTGCTCCTCACCCACATGTGGGGTCCTTGCCCTCCAGGGTGTGTGCTCCAGAGAGGGTAGTGGCTGGAAAAGGCTTTGCTAGCTGTGGAAGGCTGTGCACGTGGCGTTGATGTTAGCAAGCTCAGAAGAGGCCAGCAAAAAAAAAAAAAAAAAAAAAGAGGCCGGCAGACCCTCCCTACCTCCCCTCCTTCCCCCTACCCTAACACTAGCAGCTGCTACAGGGCAGGGACAAGAAAAGGCGAGTGGGAGCCTGTATCCGGACTCTTGATTCACTCCGGGCCCCACGCTGGAGTTCAACATCCTCCTTTGCCCACCACACCTTTGCCACCTTAGTCCCCCAGTAGCCTGTGACTTGGCCATGTGCAGTGTCCAGGTGGGTCACTAACGAACCGCGCCTGTGTTGGGCTGTACAGTTAAATTTCGGCCAGTGGCTGTTGTCCTGCCCCGGCTTCCCCCAGGACTGAGCCCTCACTTTGTCCTAATACAGCCAACCTGGACTTGAGAACCAAAGAACGGAGGCAGCTCCCGAGTTCCCCATGCGGCTGCACTCTGCACCCCAGAACTGGAAGCCACTACTCCCCTTCCCCAGTGCAGGAAATCTTCTGAAACCAGACAGAGGCGGGACCTCGGTTCTGGTCTACTCAGCATGCACCTTGCCACACCAGTTCCCATTATCACCAAGCTTTACTGCCAGGGATCCTGGAAATCCTCAGGACAACACACAAGTGGCCGGGGATTTGGTTAAAATGCAGCAGGTTCAGCTATTTTAGCCTTGAAGGAAGTTGGTGATTGACTTCTAGTGAAAACAGCTCTTTCCACTCTTTTCTTCCAGCCCTGTGAGCCTCCTAATCTCAGTACCTGGCTCTGGTTTGACAAAGCCCCCCCAAATCCAGAGATTTCAGACTCACCTGTTAGTATGAATCTCCGTACCTTCGGATATCAGGGCCCAGCTTTGCGTTTGATGTAAAATAATAAATTGTTTTTTGTTGTAATGATAATGCAGAGCAAAGAGAGGGCTAAGGAGTCAAGCGTATGAGAGGGGAAAATTTTCCCAGGCTTGGAGGGGTCTTTTGTTGTCCCCAAGGAAGGTATAGCGTGCCCAGGTTAGCAGGCCTGTGCAGATCAGAGCAGCCTCCGGGGGAGTGGGGGCGGGCCCTGTTCAGTGCTCTCTCCCTTTCAGGAGAGAGGAGAGGGAAGCAGAGGGAAGAGAATTTGGGAGGAGAGAGCATGGAGCGGAGCCTGGGAGTCAGTTGAAATTTAGAGTAGAGGCTGGAGACAGACAATAAAAAGACGAACTGGTTTTTCCTAGGCGAGGGTGAAGAGGGAGCAGCCCATTCCAAGGAGGTGGCACTAGTTTCACTCTTTATTTATGCACCTCTCGGCCAAGCTTCTGGTTACCTGCCCGGTCCAGCCAATGGAGAGAGGAACTAGTACAGGCTCCGCCCCCCAGAACCCACAGCCCACTGGCCGGAAACCCCAGGAAAAGGAGGGAAGGTCTCCCTCATCCTGGAGAGGGGAGGCAGACCCTGCGGGTCGTCTGAACCTTGGGTCTGAAGGCTTAGATCTCACGGAGGCCTGGGGAGGAGGGAACGGGAATGTGTGGCTCTCGGCTCAGGGAGGCTGTGTGTGACCTATGCGTGTGTACCCTGACACGCACGTGTGTGGGCAGCAGGACTCAATGTCCCTTTGAGCTGTTAGCCACGACCTGGCTTCGTGCAGTGTACTTCAGGGATCTCTCAGGACTGGGCTGCAGAGAGCGTGGTGGTCTGAGAGTCAGAGCTGCGGCCCAGCTGGGGGCTGGACCGGCTTGTAGCACAGCCTGAATCTGCTGCATTTCTTGTGGGAAACAAGGGGTTTCTATAACTGAAGAGATTGTAAGCCTGCTTCCCTTCCATTTGTAGGGGTGTGCAGAGATTCCCCCCCTCCCCCAGGAGAGGAGAGGTCGGGAGGAAATCGCCCCCATGAGAGGAGTCGGGTTGGGTGAGCCAAAACCACCGGCTGTCTAACCCCCACACCACCTTAGTTCTCTCACCCCCCTCCTCTCCTGCCACCCAAGGGCCCCCGGGAGGGTGGGGACATGAAGGCTCATCCTCAGGGCACCTGGCCCGGGAGCCAGGCGAGTCCCTGCTGTACGGCAGAAGAGGGTTCCTCCCTTTTCAGGGGCAGGAGGGAAGGAAGGAATCAGGCCCACAGACCTCTTGGTCTGGTCGGCTTCACCGGAGCCCATTCTGCCTGCTCAACCTCAGGAGCCAGCTGACCTAGAGCTTGCACCACAGATCACAGACTGGGAAGCAGAGGTGGGGAAGGGTCAGGATCCCGGTGTCCACGGACCCCCTCCAAGGACTCCTTTCCGACCTGGCCCTCAGCCTGGGCTGGGCTCTCCGCACTTGAGGAAGGAGAATGCACCCCCAGGGTGCCACCTGCTAGGTTCCCTCAGGGGGAAGCAGGGAGGCGCCTGCAGCTGCTGCTGGGCTCTGGGACTCCTCCCCCATGGCTGAGCTCAGCTCTGTCCTCCCTGGGCCTCAGCCCTCTTTGTCTCAGTAGTGAGGAGAGGGAAGCGTGGAGCCCATGACAAGGGGACACACACATGGCCATGAGTCAGAGAGGCTGTGCCCGGCCCTTCCTGTTCCATCTTGGCCTCCCTTCATGTATTTCATTCATCCACTTGCTCACTCACTCACTTCCTGTCTCCCTCACGGCCTTGGTCCAGAGCAGTGACTCTGGCCCAGGAGAGCAGCCAGCCTGTCTAGGGGCTCAAGTCCTGCCATCCGGGACACACAGCTACATGGCAGACATAAACACGGGCGGAGAAAAGACTCAACGATGGTCTCACGAGGAGGGTCACTTCTGTTGTCAGACCTGGGGAAGTCTCCCCAGAGGAGGCAGCAGCCTTGAGCCAGATGTGAGGAGGCGGGGTGGGCAGGAGGGTGGTTAAGACCCAGCCCTGAGGGCAGGCGAGGCCAGCTTAGGTGGCAGCCATCTTGGGCCGGGCCTTTGGCCTCCTCTGTGGGCTCCAGCAGGGAATGAATGGCCCGGAACTGCTTTTCGGAAGCCTGAAGACTCAGAAGTGGTTAACTAACTGCTGAGGAATGTGACTGCCCCAGAGTGTGGGTAAGAAGCGCCTGAGGCAAGACCCAAAGAGGAGCCCTTTTGCTCCTCCCTCCTTGGTCATCCCTGACCTCTGAATTTATTCAGAGAAAGGGGTTGCTCTCCACCAGGCTGACCCAGCAGAAAAAGACCTCTCGCCCTGCAGATGATGACCCTTTCTCCCCTCCGTGCCTCCCCACTGTCCGCGAGGGCGCTGCACAGACTGGTGGGCGCTGGCTGCCAGGGTGGGTGGTCTAGAGCTGGGGGGTCACCTGGGTGGCTCTGCTGGAGGCGCCTGGGCCCCACCCCTCAGGCCAGCTCTTGGTTCCAAAGTGAGCTCAGAAGACAAAATTCTCCTATGTTTTCCCTTCCCAGCCTTCCCAGGGCCAGGTCCCCACAAGCCCTGTCGCAGCCCCGCTGTGAGACGTGCTGTGCCGGCCTGGGCGTGTCTGCCAGTGGAGGAGCGTGGGGCTGTGGTCTCCTCTGAAGAATATCCATATAATAGCAACGTGTAAGTTTCTCTCCATCTTCGTTTCAGGCACTCTGCACCTCCCCTCCAACATGCCCAAGCCAGGCTCTCTCCCTCCTTAGGAATTTGGTCCCCATGCACATCTCCTCACACGTGGTCCTGGAAAGACCATCGTTCCCCAGCTCCAGTCCTGGGTCCTAGTGGCAGCAGTCAGGGAATTCTGTCCTGGGTAACTTGGTGGCATCTCACCCTGGCTGGGGCAGCACACTGACCGCCCCAGCCCCTCCCAGGGCAGCGATCCTGCCGGGGAGGGGAGCTGGGAGGGTGCAGTGACAGAGGGAGACTACCTGTTCCCAGGGAGCCTGGGGACGTCTCTCCCTGGAGGGAGGGGCCTTGGCTGCTGCAGGTGTTGAGAGCTGGGAGGACCTCTCCCTGGGATGTTTTGTTGTTAGGGTTTAGACCCTGGAGGTAGCCATGCTAGTTCTTCTGCCACCTGCTAGGTTCTGCACTGTGGCCCAGAAGGAAGCTGCACAGACTGACGGGGTGGGGAGATGTGGTTTAGTAGCAGCACAGATAGAAAAGCACAACACAGAAATACAGGGTTTGAGCATGTGTTGAGCTTCATGGGACTAAACAGTGTAACATGCCTGCTACATAAGCAAATCTTCTCTTTGGTTGCATTATTAGAAATATGAGACAGAAAACAAGGGAGGTGATAGCCCTCCTCTGTACCCATTGTACAGTTGGTTATTGGATGCAGTCATGACTTTGACATTTAAAAGTAAAACCTGAAAGTGAGCAAAATAGTGAACAGGATGGTGGGTGGGCTTAAAAACAGGTCACTGTGCGGAGGACATAAGGAAATGAGATGTTAGAGAGGTGGGGGTACAACATGAGGGGCGTTTTCTAGCATGAGAACGTGTGTGTGTGTGTGTGTGTGTGTGTGTGTGTGTGTGTGTGTGATTTAGTAAAGGTCATTATTGTCCCTTGTGATCCTTTGGGGATAGGACCAGGGGAAATTTCCTTTGGTGTCACCAGACCCCATCTAGACACATTCAAAACAGACCACTGTGGACACAGGCAGACGGTGGACGTGGAGGACTCTGGAGTCCACTGAGGCCAGAGAGAGCGCAGACTCACTCCCCAACGAGGGAAGGGGCAGCCAGGCAGGCGGCAGCAGGCTCCCCTGGCTGGGCACACCCCCCAGGGGTGTAGGGCTCTGTCTGAGCAGGAGGGCCAAGGTCAGCCCAGCCAGTTTGCTCTCCTGGACACTTGCAGCCTGTGGCCTTCGTTGACTGGACCTGAGGAGTGTTGTGCGGGGCTTGGGTTCGGGCTGCTCTTAGGTGGCTGGAGGGCCGCACTGAGCGCAGCTGTGAGCACAAGGGGCTGCAGGCAGTCAGTCCCCGCCTTCCTTGACTCACAGAAGGGGTGTGAGTCGCTTCTCTGAGAAGCCCCTCGCTCCTGGCACCCAGCAGGTCCTGACACGTGGCAGGTGCTGAGCAAGCATTTGTCAATAATGCGATGGTGACAGTGAGGGTGGGAGAGCCTGCCGGGGGGTGAGAGCTTCTGCTCCAGAGATCTGGGGTCTGCTTTCCTTCCCCTTCCCTTTGTGCTCCGGTCCGCCTCCTCCTTGCCTGTGTGTTCAGGGTCTGCACCTGGCCGTTTCCTTGCCGTGGGGGATGTGATGGCTGGGGCCGTCCTGCCTTTTCTAGGCTGGAGCGGTGGCCCCTCATCTCCTGACGCAGGCAGCATATTCTCTGCAGGGCGCCCAGGGAGCTGGGCGGGTCGCAACCTGCCCTACTGCACTCTCCTCTGTGCTTGGCCTTTCTCCCGCCCAGCCCGGCCCACCCTTCCCCTATTGCAGACAGAAGAGGGAGCCCAGAGGCCATCAGAGCCCTGCAAGGCAATCAGCTGCCTTTAGCTTACAGCCCTGCATTTATCAGCTCTCATTCTTTTGCGTGTGTGTGTGTGTGTGTGTGTGTGTGTGTGTGTGTGTATGTACGCGCACGCGCGCGCACTAGTGGGGATTGAGCCCAGGGCCTTCGCACCGAGCTACATCCCCAGCCCTTTTTTATTTTTTTATTTTGAGATAGTTCTTGTTGAGTCACTCAGTTGCTCAGGCTGGGCTCAAACTTGTGATCCTCCTGTCTCAGCCTCCCACAGTGCTAGGATTACAGGTGTACACCACTACTCCCAGTTTGGGAAGCATTCCTGATATTCCTGCCAATGTATTTCATGTGATAAAACATCAGGGGAAGTCTGGCAACACGGGACTGGACAGAGTCTGCACTTTGGTGCTCAGGTTTTGGAAAATTAGACATTTAGAGGCTGTGGAGGAAAGACTGGTGTTTTTTGTTAATTTATGTCTTCACTTAACATTTGTTGAGCAACTACTGTGTGCCAGATACTCTTCCAAGCACTGGAGATAATAGATGACTGAGTCCCAGCCCCACAGACTCCATGTGGGAGCAGGGAGGAGGCGCAAGCGCAGCAAGGAGGGGAAAGTGCCGGAGCCCCTGTGGTAGCTCTGTGGGAGCAGAGAGGGATTCAGGAAGGCTTCCTGAAGGGAGTTCCACCCCGGTGAACTCTGAAGTGAAGGAGCAAATGTGCCATCTGGAGAAAAGACCACGTTCTGTGTGGGGAAGGAGGGCTGAGAGGGACGGACAAGGTCGACTTCTTAGGTAAAAGACAGAAAAATGAAGGCGCCATCCTGGGCCACCAACTTCCCGGCTGGGAGGTCTGAGCAAAGGGTGCAAGGGGCTGGAAGGAGCCCACCCTGCCTGGGAGGAAGAGCAGTGTAAGCCAAAGTCTTCCTCATCGGCACCTCTGTAAGATGGATCTGCGCAGGTAATCAAGTTTGGCAATCTCTGTTGGCTGCCTCACCTCCCTTTTTCCTGTTTCATGAGATGCCAGTTAAAATTTGCTAAATAAAGAGGGAAGGTTGGCCAGAAAGGGCCGGTGTTAATGGGGAGAAAATGACCAGCGGGGTGGTAAAGGAAAACAAGCAGGCTGTGAGGCACCAGGTTGCTTAGCTCAGGCCCCTGGGTGTGCGGGGTGTGCGGTGTGTATGTGTGTGTGTGTGTGAATTTAAAGTTAAGTGTAATGCCAGAGACTTTGTCCAGGCTTCCCTTTTAGACAAGGGAGACTAGATGGCCCTAACTGACAAGGTGTAAAGAGCAGGAGGGTGGGATGGCTGCTGAGCCTTTCCATGGAAGGTTCTAGGGAACACTCGCTGAGCTGTTTCAGGGGAGCAAAGCCAAGTTTGGGCCTCACTTCTTACGCCTGTGTAGCCAAAATGACTAGAAACCAAGTTTTCAGTTGGGGCTCGGAGCAGAGGTCTCCGCTCTTGGAACACGTTGGCCGGTGCCAGCTCATCCATCTTGCCTAAGTCTGGGAGAAGCGAGCTTCGGCGCTGAGTTCAGCAGTCTTGAGCAAGAAAGCAATAAAACAGCCCAGGAGCCCCGTTACCGCAGCCTGCAGCGGGAGCGGCTGAGCCTGCAGTTCAAGCTGCAGGGCAGGCTGCGTGTGGGTGGGGAGACGGCCAGGACGGAGAGGAGAAATGGGGCTTGATGACACAGGGCTCTGGGCTCCTCTGGGACGGGCTTTCCCAGGGCTGGGAGGAGTCGGGTATAAATCCCCTTAGCGCCATTTGTGGCTCGGAATGGGGAAGAGTGCACTGTAGCAGAATGAGTGAGGCTTGGGGCTGTGAGAGCCCCCCAAGGAGTATGGCAGGGCGGGGGAAGACCCGACTTAGATGACTTCAGGTTCAGCCCAGACTCCATCTCTTACTGGTTGTGCAATTTCGAGATCACACGGACTCTCGACACTGGTTTTCTCGTCTGTAAACGTGACCCAGAAGTAAATCTGGAGCGTGCATGGGAATGCGCTAGGATGAGCTGCTTCACAACTGCCAAGCGTGTGTATTACAGTCCATTTTCCCAAATGCTAAAGTGCAGGGTTTTCAAACAGAAGGGCCGCTCGGTATACCTGATCCCCGTGTCCAGGGTTGAATGATGAGGGTTCGCAGGGTGTTGCCCTATTTCTTCAGTCCAACCCAGAGGGGGACAGCAGCAGGCTACTGTCTACTTGTGAGAGCTGGTTGTTAACAGTTCAGGGAACAGTGTGACTTTCTGTACCAAAATGATGTACATTTTGGTAGCTTGAAAGCGGCCTTGGTGAGAATACCTATATCATAGTAGGAACTGGGTTCCTCTTGAGTACTGGTTGCCGAGTACATACTAGCACCCCTGCCCCACCTTTCCCCCTCCGTTGCTGCGCCATGTTGCCCAGGGTGCCAGGCTTCCCTGGGAAGCCTCCTGCCTTCTTTGTTCCTCAGCGACACTCCTCGTGTGGGCACAAGGATGGCTGTGGATCCTAGTGGGCCTCTGGGGCCCTGCCCCCTAATGGCCAGTCCCACCGCTAGGCCATTCCCTAGATGTGGGGCTTGGAGATGCTGTTTATGTGGTATTTTTGTTCACTTTTCTCTCCATCTAGAATGTTCTTTAAAAGCTGCCCCACCTAGATGCCCTTCCGGAAGCCCACTTTTGGTGGTTTCCTCCACAGGAGCTCCTCCCTGTGTGGTGGGCAGCTGGCTGCCGCGGGGCTGAGCCATCCTCCTGGGCGGGCAGAGTTCAGCATCGTGTATCATCGTGGCTCCTGGAATAATTCTGCCAAGCTTTTCCTCGCATCTTGCTCCTGTAATCCTCGTGGTGTAGACTTTTACAGGCCAGGAAATGACGGTTAAGTCATTAGTTAGGAAGCAGGACAGTGTTCATCAGACTTTCCACTGAGAAACGGCTGTCTGACTCCTCGGGCCTGGCCTTTCACCATCCCCATCCCAATGTACTTCCAGGTTCTCTCCATTTCTCTTTCCTCACAGAACTATCACAGCGCCCTGCCCCGCGTCAGCACTGATGTCTGCTGGATGAAGTCACTCAAACTTTCCTTCCTTTCCGTCACATATTTTATCACAAAAATGAGGTGGGGATTAGGGAGAATTAGAAGATGACATTGCTTTTACAAAATTAACCCTGTCTTCCGTGAAGCCCAGAGAATATTTAACCCCTGTGGGCACGATGCTGGGTGCTCACTCAGAGGAGACTTTGGTTGTCATAAAGACAGCTGGGAAGGGTTGAGCTGAGGGAGACACAAGCCCGCAGTCTTCCCACAAAGGGACACCCTTTGTCGCTTCTAACAGTCATACCTTGAGCCTTCCAAACCTTACTAAAGCTTGCTGCTTCTATTGTATCCAATAGAAATAATAATGTTCCCCTGAATTTGAGCACCACAGGTCTGTAAGAGAATGGAAAACGGATAAATAAGTAGGCTTTTTGCATTGAATGAGAGATATTTCTGAAAGTTTCCCTTGTAGTTTCTAATTAAATTTTTTTTTTTAAATTGGGGCATTCTCTTTCTACCCTAACTCCAGAAAAATAATTAAAAGTAGCTAGGGGTAAGGATTTAAAAATAAGAGTTTTTTTTTTCCCCTCAGCAAACCTAGTGCTTGATTCTATATGAGCCCATCCTTATTTTCTGGTCCATTTGGAAGGAAATAATAGACACTTTCCTACTCTTGTCTTTTCTGAAACCACAAGACAGCCAGCACACAGTGGCGGTCACTGGGTTGTCCTTTGATGGAAAATCCAGAGCAGAGTGGCTTCTTTCCCATGAAGTTTCCGCCAGGGCAACAGTAGTGAAATTATAGGTTTACCTCTGGCCAATGTTTTGAAGAGCTGCAGTGTTCCTATTCTTTTCCAACTAAGCTCTGATGTGTGCAGACTCCCTATAATTATTGTATAATTGGATTTAACTATAGGGATAGAACTAGTTTTCAACCAAGTCCCCTCAAATAATTTGTTGCTTATTAAGAAAAAGGGTTCTCTTGCTGGCTGTAGTTGCATGCATATCTGGCTTCCCCTGCCCTCACTCCCCAACGGAGAAGAGAAAGTGTGGTGGGGTTGATTGAATCACAGGACCCTGGCTCTGAGCACTGCAGAAAACCCACTTTCCTTAAAAAGGAAATCCAGTGACGCAGCCTCCCCAGGGCCTCAGAGCAAAATGGCCCCATCTCCTCCACTTCCACGGCTAGGGGTTCTTCTACATGGAGGTGGTTTGGGAATTGGGCAGGGGGGTTGTGTGTGTGTTCAATCTGCTCACAGGCTTCTATTTTTTGACTTATATGACGTTAAAATTTCCATGAGCAATATCACATTAAACTCTGGATTTTAGTCTCTTATAAAAAAACAAAAAGAATATGGCAATCCAGAGCTTGAATTTCTTGGTCACTGAATTTTGCTGGACTTGAACCTCTCTGGTCCTTGAGGAAGAAGTCAGTTTACTGCTTCCCTTCCAGTCCCCGCACTCCTTTCTTCAGCCTTCTCTGCTCTGCTGGCGTTTGAATTTGTATCCTGTCTATCTCGCTCAACACGCCCTGCCCTCCTGCCTCTTGGTACCACAAACTCATCTTTTGTTGAACGCGATGTGATGTGGTACAGAGTAAGGTCCTTTGAGTCAGAGCAACATGTTAAATCTCTATTGTTACTGGCCCATTACCACAGTACCACATGCCAGGCTGGTGTGAGGCCTCGAACAATCTTTGGCCCTTAGTTTAGTGGATGTCCAAGAACTGTTAGGCCTCCTCCTCTCATTCTGTTCTACATGTGAGCAGAAGAATGGTATCCTCAGTGTCACAGACTCCTTTCATGGAAAGGCACCTGGGGGGTTTGTTTTGTTTACTTCTCTACCGCCAGTAACTCTCCCACACAGGCAAGGTGCAGATGTGAACCCACTTGTTCAAGGTCACTTGGTGAATAACAAATAAATCCAGGTGTCTTGGGCTTTCAGCTCAGTCCTCATTCTGCTCCAAACAACCTACCAGGCCCACAGATCCTTTCCAGCAGAGTTGAAGATGATGTGAGCGTGGGATTTCCGTTGCTTGGGGCTGGACCAAAGGCTGCAGACAATGAACAACTTGAATGTCTAAAGAGAAGAATCAGCGAATGACCCGGATGATCACACTGTTGTTGCAAGATACAACCAGGGAGTTAAAAAACTCAGTTTTGCCATTTCACTCTTTAATATGCCATGCCTTCTTTTTCGAGGTAACTGTGTGATAGGAGTGTGCCAATTAAGTCGCTGCTGTAATCGTCCCTGGCTGGTGCTTTAAACTGAAATAAAATAAAACAGCTGACCAAGGCTCAGTTCCTTCTCACTGCCAGCAGCCTTTATGGGCCATTGGTCCGCAGGTGCCTGTCTTTACTTGCAAGTGGCCAAGGATACGGTGACCCAGAAGCTAGGTAGGGTCTTGGGTAATAATTCCACCTTGTCATGGGTGTTTCAAACTCCCAGTAGGCTGGGAATTGGGAGACCTGGATTTAGCTCATGACCAAGTATCTGTGTGACCCGTGACAAGTCACTTCACATCTGTGGTTCTTAGTTTTTCTCATTTGCCAAGGGATGAGGCTAGAAAAGATGGATAGCAATTCTTACAGCCTTAGATGGTTTTTCATGTAGAAATTTAGCTCCTCAGATGATCATAGATAGGCTTTGGGAAGAGCCCAAATCAGGTTGTTCAAGGATAGAGGGAAAGTGTGTGATGCTAGGATGGGTCACATAGAGGCTAAGGTCAAGGAATAGGACTCTGTGACCTGGTGTTTGCAACATGGGAATCCTAATGGAAGTGAAGAATTCAGGCTTGCTGAGTGTTGGAGCAAGCTACAGGGCCAGGTGACATTACGTGGAGTAGGAGATGGAGCAGTGGAGGGCATGGAAGACTTGACAATTCCATTCTTAGGTTGCAGACGGAACAGGCCATCCTTGAAAAGCAGACTTCCCTGAGACTTGCAGGCCTACCATAGAGATATATAATGGGAAGATCATGTGTGAGTCCAGAAAGATTTTAACCTGACTCATTCTTACTCTGTGGTTTGGATCAGACGAGAGGTAGAAGTGTAGAGGAGAGACGTGTGATGGATTTCTTCTTCATGATCAGCAGTGTGGATTCTAAGTAAGCGTTTTTCCTTCGTGAATCTCTGAGGTTGGTGTCTTTCCTAATATGTTGGCTGATCTGAGTCTCTTCTCTGGGTATATCTAAGTCTTTGGATGGAAAAGCTTTAGGCAGAGCCAGAAACAATAAATGGATATTGATTTTTTAACATGTAACCCTGTCAGCTCAGAATGACCACACTATGCAATGTAGAACTTTTCCTGTTGCCTAAATCCTAGCAGGATTCCCGGAGCTGCCTCAGAGCTTGGGAAATTAGAAAGGCCCTGCAGAATCGCGCACTCTTTGTGATCGGGCTGGGCCCAGCCAGATTAATCATGGCTCTGCTAGGAGGAGTCGGAGCCCACGCCAGCCACACCCTCTCCTGCTTTCCTGAAGTCTTAGTTCCTGTATCCCCGTCATGCCTCTGAGCACGTGGGTCAGCATCCACGCCTCTTTCCTCCTTCTGTCTTGCTCCACCTATGCCCCTGCTGTGGGCTGTACTTCTTCATGTTTTCCCCGGGATGCCCTGGCCCATGGTGCTCTCTTTGGCTCTGACCTGTGCCTGTCGCATTTTGAGCTTTTCAGTTAGATTTTTAACTACGTGCTCTTCTGTTTGGCCCGCTATTTTTTTCCGGTGTATCAGTAGCTTCTTTCCAACCGTTCTACACTGCAGAGTCCTGGGGGCTTTTCTCAGAAGGCCCCTGGCCCAGTCTCAAAGTCTGAGCGTATGATCTCTCCTGTCCACGGGCTTGTATTAGGCACGTTCTTCACGGGCTTTCCCCTGCCTCCTGCGCCTCCCTGCCCCTCCCACTTGGCTTTGCCAATGACTAACCTTCTTGTACTTTGGAGCCCTGCAGCTGCCCTAGCCTGCCATCTGCAAATCAGCTTGAAGTAAGCTGTCTGCCTGTGTGCCCTGGTGAGTCACTCGCCCCTCCCTGGAGACCAGGAATGCTGAGGTCTTGTGAGCACATGCCTGCCTGCCTGGCTGCCTGGCCTGTCCATCCGCCAGGGCCCCGCCACCAGCCCCAGCCCTGCCTCTGGGAATGCTCCTCACTGCTGCATTGCTCTGAGTAAGCTTGTTCTGTCCTCCGTTGCTGCCCTGACTTGCCTGTTAGAGACAGCAGGGCAATTCTGAGGAGCCAGCCCTCGATGGGGAGAGGCGGGCGTCTGCCTGCAGAGAGAGAGCTGGGACACTGCTGGATTCCAGTGCATTCGCTTTGGTGAACCCAAGGGAAGGGGTGGAAACCACTGCACCATGGCATTGCTGAGGAGCCCAAGGGGGAAGTGGGGAGGAAGGGACCAGGCTGTGATTTGGCTGGGCCACTCATCTGCAGTGTCATCTCACAAGTCTTGCTTGCCCACTCTTCCTCCCAAGCTCCTCTTGTAGCTGTTGAGGTGGTTAGATTTAAGCAGCAGGTCTCAAACTGATAAAAATAAGGGAACCCTTTTATCCAATGAGATTTTTATGATGGGTTCCAATTTCGAGAGATGGAAAACAGCCATTCTGGCTGAAGCGGATATGCAGAACGTGTCTGGCTTTCCTCCTTGTCTTTCATCATCCCCCAAAATACCTTGTGAGGACTTGTCAGGGACAATTTGAAAAACACTGAGACATGTGCTTTCTATGGCCCACTCTAACTCTCCCCGTCTTTGTGCCCTTGCTACTCAGAGTGTGAGTCCCAGACAGAAGCAAGCACAGATCTTGTTCGGAAGGTATCGCATGGGGTCCCACGGGGACCTACTGAACCCCTGCAAGTTTGGAACCGCTGGCCTGTGTGTACAGTTCTGTGACCCAGGCACTAGGGGAAAAGAAGACAAGGGGCCAGGCCCTTCCTGGAAGTGCGAGTGCTGGTCAGTTGGGGCTGCGATTGTGGTCCATGGCCCGCTCTTGGGTTTCCGATATCCTGGTGCATTCGTGGTACCCTGGCTGGGGAATCAGCCACGCAGAACGAATTGGCTTATATTGGGCTGAGCGAGGGAGATGGAGCACTGATTGGCCCTGCAGAGTGTATGTTCCTAGTCGCTGGGGACGACGCAGCATGTGAAAGGGGAGAAGCACGTTTCCGGTATGGCACTGCCTTAGAAGCTGACTCTGCCAGGTGTCTGTGCTTGCTGGCCTGTGTCCCCTCGCCGCTGTGCGGGATCCCGATTCTTTTTTCAGTGCCTGGAAGCTGGTGGTGGCTTGAAATTGCAGGACTTTTGTTTTGGTTCTAGCTCTGGGTTTTCTCAGCCTACTCCCTTGAGTTTCTCTGCTATTGTGGGTCCTCATTTTCTTCGCAGCATGGTGAACCCATAGAGCTCTCGCAAGGATGAACTGAGAGATAACGGAAACTCTCTGTAAGTCATAAAGCACTACAAGCTCAGGGGTGCTTTTCTATCACTTCTGACCTGTAAAAACTTCCAGTGTTAGTGTCACCTACACTGACCCGAGGCCACAAACACCTGGCAGGGCTGACAGACTGTAGTGTAAACTCGTCCCCAGGGCCTGGTGTCTTCAAGCTTGGGTGGCTCTTCTGGGCATTCTTATAAAACCTCCACCAGGACTTGATTCACCAAATGCTTGATTTTAAAAAATAGTATTTTGGGAAATTGAAAAGAGAGAACAAAAAGAAAAAAAGTAAATTGAAAACTGTTCTTATTAAGAATCCAAAAATAAAAGAAGGAAAGTAAAAGAAAAACGATTTTATTCCTATTATGCCGCCATACTTAGAAAATGCTGGGAGTGCTGTAGAGATGGATACATTTGAGACTTTTGTAGGGAAATGGATGCGCCTTGAGACCATGATGCTAAGTGAAATAAATGAGACACAGAAGGTTAAGTATCCCATGGTTTCTCTTATATGAGAAACCCAAAATATAAATAATTCAGAGAGCAAAACAAAAGATAAATGATGGGCAACAGGGAGGTAGACCTTTTGCAGATGGGAAGGGGATCTAGGGATAGAAGGAGAAGGGGGGAAGGGAGAGGAAGTAAAAAGGATTAAAATGCAATGCACACATGCACTATCCCCCAAAATCAGTGCATTCTTTATGCATAGCAAGCATAAACTAATAAAAAAAATTAAAAAAAAAAACAAGAAAATGCTGGGCTCCTTCCTGGTGGATTTTTTATTTTTTGGTGGTACTGGAGACTGAACCCAGGGCCTTGGCTCTGAACTACATCCCCTGCCCTTTTTAAAATTTTCTACAAATTTGAGACAAGGGTCTCACTAAGTTGCTCAGGATGGGCTTGAACTTGGGACTTCCTGCCTCAGTGAACTTTTTTATTTGGGCAAGAGTGGGAATGACAGGCCTTGAGTCAACCTTGAAAATGAATTTATTATTTTTCTCTTCCATTAGTCAATGTTCTAGTGGCTATTTCTGGGAAAGCCTCTTCCTAGTAATTGAAAATCATGTTTGTGCTGTGGGTGGAGATGTTTCAGGAAAATTTATATATTCCTGATGTTTTTCTATTGATAGAAGAATTTGTCATTTAATAAGACTTTGGGGCTCTTCTTCTGATTTCTTGTTTCTTCTCTCCTTTTTGGAAGCTGAGAACTTCCTCAGCCAAGAACAAACAAATTTTAGGCCCAAAGGGTGGGCCTGGTCTGACATCTAAATGTTGAAGATGGATGTGGCTTCATCACTGCATGGTCTGCCTCTGCCCCACCCATAATTTGGGTATGCTGTGCGACACTCTGACTTGTCCCTTCGCTTAGCGCCCCTGCCATTCCCTTCCACCTCCTATGCTAATGTCCTTCCTTCAGGCATGCCATGCCTTCCAGATAAGATGTTCCTCTAGGCCGGAGACAGGGAGAAGTTCCTCTGTGGTGCCACCCGGATGGGGGCAAATCCAGGAAGGATTGGGAAGATGTTGCAGTTCTGGGTAGGAGGCAGGACATCTTTCCTTTAAAAGCAATCTTAAAAAACTATCAAATTTTTCTGCTACATTTGTACCCTGTGAACTCATTCTAGGGGAGCTGAGTGCATTGGTGCTGCTCAGCTGAGTCCTGGCAGCTTTGTTTGTGAAGCTTCTTTACCATGCTCCAGGGAAAAGTCTCTCTCTGAAAGGTCCTGCAGCCTTGTTAGAACTTGGCAGAGTGGAAAGGGGCTCTGGGCAGCTAGATCTGCTCGGGGCTCAGTCTGCCTCTCACTGAAAAGCACTGGCTCTCTGGGGCAGGCAAGCCTGCCTTTTGTGACTTAATGAGATTTTCTCCACTAATTTGGCATCTTTCTTAGGAATCCAAGCACACTGAGTTTTTCAATTGGGTCTCCTTATCTCTTTAGGGGATTAAAAGATGTGCAAGACTCTTTCAACCCTTCTTTTCTCCTTCTTAATGGGCTGCCACATTCTGTGTGCCACACATTTGTGTCTTTAAACTAGATCTTTGTCCTAACTGTGTGACCTACTTCTTCAACTCTCCTCAATATATGTATTTGGATAGTCCACATGCAGTTCAAACTCAATCCTTCACCACATCTCTCCAGTCCCCCAAAACCCTTCCTCTCCCATCCATTCTTGTGCTCCCATTCTCTCTGAATGGTCTCTCTTCCCCCTGAGCTGCCCAAGCCAGAAATTTGGGAGTCACCCTTGGTTCTTCTCTCTCCTTTATCTTCCAAATGCAGTACTATGGTTTCTCTTCCAATTATATAGATCTTTTGCCTTTTATCTTCCACATGTTATTTGGCATCAAAATCTACCAATTCAGCCATCTTACTGTGCCTCAAATTTAGTCATTTCCGTCCATTCCCATTATTGCTAAGTTCGTGCAGACCGAGGGTCTAAATCACCCAGATTGGAATCAAAAGGCTCTTACTGGTTTCCCTTCTCCACTTTCATATTCCAGGTAGGGAAGTCAATATACTAGATGCTGAATAAGTGCTTGCTAAATTAAGAAATGGAGAAAGGAAGCAAAGGAAGGTGAAGCTTATTACCATTCTACTGCCTCCTAAGACCAGACAAGACACAAAGGAGAGATGAAAAACTCTTCATATATGAAGACTCCTGAGTAAGATATTTCCCAGGATTCCTTTGTTACAAGACTTGTTGCCAGTGACTTCATTATTTAACCTACATCCCCCAGCTGCATATGAACCCATTTTTGCTGGCTCTGCCTAATGAAGATTAGCTACTCTCATTCTTTCTGTTTACAGCAGAGGAAGTAATGGGAATACACAGCCTTTGTCTAAGGCCTGGTCCCAGTCCAGTCTGGAGAACTGGATCCATCTGCGGGAGAGCAGCTGCTCCAGGGCCTCTCGCTATGCCAGGTAATTAGCAGAAAACAAAAATGAATGGGAGCTTTGGGCACCACTTCTAATTTCTTCAAGCATCTACATAATAGATCTGTTTCTCACGTACCCTGTTCCTTCACCCCTTTCCTCTGCACGCCCCGGATCCTTGAAGTCTTTCCCCTTCTCTCAAAGACCAGTAAGAAGGGTGATGTGTGGCCAGGAGGCAGACTAAGAGCCTTAAAGTCCCCTCATTGCAAATCGTTGGAATTCCTTCTCTTTCTGTCTCCACCGCAGAACGTGACTTGACACGTTTGGCTGACACTGGATCCTAGAATGTTGGGAAGGGAGCGGAAGCCTGACGGAGTTCATTGTTCTCAGAGGAGCCCTTTCCCATTTTTCACTCCCCTACCAGAGCTGGTGGAGGAGGAAGAGGCATCACTGGTTTCACAACCTCCCTTCTCTGTCCGGGCTTGCTCGGAAGGCTGGGAGGGGCCAGGGGTTGTTGTGGGAGCCTTCTGTTTGCGAGGAAACCGTCTCTGCGTGTGTTACCACAGAGCCCTGCACTGCACACAGACAGCTGTGCTAGTTTCTGCAGAGGGGGAGCAAGCTGGCCATTGCCTCAGCTCTTCCTGGGTAGGGTGCAGGTGAGGAAAGGGCTGACGTGTGCGTGTGTGTGTGTGTGTGTGTGTGTTGGTGGTGGGGAGGGGATGGTGCCAGAAAGTGGAGGGATAAAAATAAGCCTCCTTGGAAGGCACAGTTTGATGCACTAAATTATTTCCTGTAAGAGAAGACAAATACACAGTCTGTGCAGAAAGCTAATTCTCCAGGATTTGGGGAAATTCTTTTGATCTGCAAGAGAATTTCAAGGTACAGTAGACAATAGGAAACTTTTCAGGCCTTTCACTCTTTAAACAAGGTAAAAGTCACAGCTTTAGCAACTAGTTTTTCTTTACTGTGATACCGGGATAAGATTTGTCAACATTTCGAATTCATGTAGGCTGTTTGTGTGATTGACTTCAGTGATTAACTGTGTACCAGTTTTTCTTGATGTCTAGATTCGCAATTAGTTACTCCTGCTAATTTCTAAAAATTGGATGCAAACGTTGCTTGTCTGCTGAGTTTGAACGGACTACCTCTATTTCATTTCAAATGACTTTCAATAATGTAATATATTATTGACTAAAACTTAACATAAAGTTATTTATGATTGAACACGTCAAAGCATCTGTCTGTGAAGAATTCTAGATCCAAAAATTTAGGGCAGAAAGGGATACAAAGATCAACTGCTTGTGGGTCTCAACCGGAGCGTTTGGAAATGTGTGGGGCTGCTTTGGACTTTTGTAGCAACAGTGACTGAGGGGCATGACTGCACTCAATGGCATCCACAGAGTTCCCCACGGCACGGAATTTCCCTACCCAAAGTAGCAGCTGCACGCACCCCTGCTTAAAAATCGAGGCCAGCTCATCACTTCAGTTACGAAAATACTGAGGTCTGATATTTCCAAGGTTAATAAAATGGCAACGAGTGGGCTGATTCACGTTTTTCTTTGATGTGACTCAGTTTCTTTTGTTCTCTTAAGCCAGTATTAACAGTTGCATGGCTGATGAGAAGGAACCTCCATTATATATTGGAAGGCCAATAAAATGTTTGTATCAACTTTTGCATTCTGTTGTCTATCTTTCCTTCTGATCTCCTGGGGACCACAAATCACCTTCTCCCGCACAACACCCTGCCAAAAAAGTTTAAAAGTGTAAGAAGAACACTGAAATTTACCAAGAATGAATGTGATAACTGCTTAAGAAAATTATAATGCCAAGTGGATGAATGGGGAAAAAAATAGAAGCCCAGTGAAAGTTTAGTTCAGATTCAATCAAGATTAGGGAGGGCTGGGGATTTAGCTCAGTGGTTAGAGTGCTTGCCTCAAAGGCACAAGGCCCCGAGTTCGATCCCAGCACCAGGAAAAAAAAAAAAAAAGAAAGAAAAAAAGGGAAATCAAATAAGAGAGTATAAGAGAGTATTGAGGGAAGGTGGGGAGATATTACCATTTTGAATCATGGTAGTCTTGCAGTTAGTTGGTTGCATCTTCATCTATCAAAGATGTTTACAGAGGAAATTTCAAAACTCTCACTTTTGACAATCACAAAGAATGGAGAACTTCCTAGAATACTGGAAATCGAAAAATAGTCTTTTACTTTTCAAAAAGAAGGAAAGGGGAACTTGAGAAGTTCCTATTGGGGAACTTCACATTGGATCTGATAAAATTCTGCAACTATGCACAAAACTCATACTTTATACTTGATTAGACTGGAAAGAGGTAATCTCCAGCCACCAGCTGCATGAGCTGACCGATCATGGAGGGATCAGCGAAAGTTCCTAAGCCCAGAAGGTCTTGATTTCCACAACGTGCTTGACAGTGTGTTTTGTGACATCCTCATGGTTAAGGCCGTAACAGTGGTGCTAGGCAATATTGCAGTTAGTTGATAAATGACAACCTGCAAGGAGAGATTGGTGAAAGTAATCCTATAAATCAGAAATTTGAAAGAACACGGTAACAAATATGATTTCCAATTGTTTGTGTGGCAGAGTCTTATGGAGTAATATTGAAAGTGATCGCTATAAACCGAAAGTCAGGGCCAAATTCAAGATGATAAGATTGAACACATAAGTATGGTGATCTACTGCAATGAAGTTAAAAAAAAAATCAATTCCGCAACCACAGAATGGAAGAGCCCTGGTTTGCAGAGGTTAATACTGAGAGAAGAGCTTTCTAAGGGAAAAACCACAAGCAGAAGGTGAAACTATAGTTTGTGGTTTCCATAAAAGTTAATGTAATCTAAGGTGCACCCAGAGAAGAATGTAACATATTAGGTTGATGAGGAGCTTGGAGATGTGTCATATGAGGAATGACTGAAAGAATAAAAGACCTCGAATGGCTGAACTAAAGAGGAGACAACTAGAAGGTTTCATTGTGAGGAAAAGAGAAAGAGATTATCTTGCAAGGACTTAAGGTAGTAAAGTAGAAGTTATACAGAGACAAATTTTAGCTGAGTATAAAGAAAAATTTACAACAGACAAGAAAAAAAGGTTTAAATTGTACTCATTTCATAACAACATTACCCATAGTAGCCAAAAGTTAAAAGCCACCCAAGGGTTTGTCAATAGATGAATGGAGAAACAAAGTGTAAGATATACACAAAATAAACGGAAGGAACTCCTGACACGTGTTACAACACAGACGGACCTCAAAGATACACTAAGCCTGTCAAATTCCATTGCAGTCGGTTGTTAGGATGGTTAAATTCGGAGAGACAGAAGGTAAAGCTGGTTGTCAGGGACCAGAGGAGGGGTTAAGAGGAGATGGTGTCCAGTGGAGGACAGACCAGTTTGGAAAGATGAAAAAAATCCTAGAGATGATTGGTGCTGATGGTTGTACAACCCTGAACTCTACACTTAAAATGGGTCAAAAAAGTAAGTTTTATGTATATTTTTACCACAGTCAAAAACCAAACCAAGGGTTTGTATAGAATGAACCCTGAAAATAGAAGGAGAAATGGGCTGCTGTGAAAGGTATTTGAATGTCTTATAGCTGTGCACATCTACATGGAAGCTGGGGAGTCTCTTGGTGGCTTGGAATTTCAGGATAAGGGGTCCAGCCCAGTGACTTCAGGACTCCTACAGCTCCACATGAAAACAGAGGCTTGCTCTAGGCCCCAGAGTGAGTTGTGGTGCATGATTTTGACATACACAAAATTATATTCATGTATGTCATGCATACAAAGGACCATGTTTTCTAACACGTATGACTTTTATGGCATACTGTGTAACAAATACTTACAAATTGCAAGCCTTGGAGCCCATATCCAGCCTCAATATTGGGACACTGCAGAATCTCAGAAGCTGCCAAGCCTTCCATGTGCCCTCTTCCAATCACATCATTCCTGTGCCTCCCTGTAATGAGCATTTTCTAGACTTTTCTGATGACCTATTGCTTGTTTTGTGAAAAATAAGTTTACTCCCAATAACACATCCCTGAACAACATAAATTACTTTTTTCTGTTTTGAGCAGTATATATATATTTTTTCTTTTTTATCTCATTATGTTTATAAAATTCATGTTGACACACGTATGCAAATGTAATTAGTTCCTTTTCAACAGATCAGAATGTTCCCTAGTGTGTGTATATGCCATAATTCATTTATCATTTCTACTGTTGACGGACATTTGGGCTATTTCCAGTTTTTAGTTTTATAGACACTGCTGCTAGGGACATTGACATGCCTGACTTCTGGCGCTCATGAACAAGAATTTCTCTAGGGAATGTACCTGAGACTGGAAATTCTGGGTAGTGGGGTATACACACCTCCAGATCTTCAAGATTGATGTCAAACTGTTTTCCCAATGATTATATCCGTTTCCTTTCTGCCAGCAGTGCTGGAAAGTTCTCACTCCTTTGCGTAGTGTCAGATTCAGCCTCCTGTCTTCACTCAAGAATTAGAGGAGGTGGTGATGTGGGCAATCTGACTGCAGTATCTCTCTCATCAGAAAGTGGGAGAATGGACTCAAGTTGCTCCAAAAAAAATGTAGGTTCCAAATCAATGTAGGTGCTGCTTTTGAGTTAAGTGGCTCAATAGAGATAGACTTCCAACCACATCCCAAGCACATGAAGGGTACCGAGTGCCAAGTATTCCTTAGTGAACTGCCTCTTTCCTTACTCTGTCTCTCTGCCCAGGTTCTTCGTATGTGCGCACTGGATACTACCTGTGTTATTGGTGCCATCAGTTTGCAAGGGTGCCATATTTCAAAGAAAGAAATTCCAGAGCAAGATATCATTTTCCAAATTATGCTACAATTTGGTGAGGCTTATTGAATGGAATTCAAATTAATGTCTCCTGAGAGAACATTATGGGCCCATTTAGCATTGCATAGCTTTGGGCCCTGGAGCAGACAACCTGAACTAGAATCCCAGGTGGCCACTTTCCAGCTACATAAGCTTAAATGAGTTGTTTGAACTCCTTGATGTTAATTGCTGGGTCTGTAAAATGGGTAGAGTTTCAGGACCTGCCGAGCACATGTTTGCGAAGAAGGATGGTTGTGAAGGCGAGAGATGCAGTAAAGCACCTTGGGGACCCCCTTGGAAGTAGTGTCCTTGAAGAAATGATTTCACTACGGCTTCCAGGACGAGCTAAGCGGGGATTTGCCTGGGGAGTCAGGATAGGCCGTGACCTCTTTGAGATTTTGTTCTTGCTTCGCCCCCATCTCTCCCACATACATACCCTTGGTAAGTTTTGGCAGCAAACATATGGAATAAGCTCTGGTTTTACTCTCCATCAAACTGGAATTGGGAGCAGAAACAGACATTTTTTCAGAAGAGAAATTAATCTCCTAAATAGGGTGATTTTACCCTTTTCTTTAAATACTTCTAAACTCGTGAGGGAGAAGCACGGCACCATTATCCATCAGAATGAAGCATCATCCTGCGCCTCCGAGTTTCATTGACTTTAAGATTGCCCTCTGAGCAATAGGCTTTTTTTTCCTTTCCCAGAACACAGTTAGCAGGGATATTTTTCTTCAAATGGCCCCATTTCATTTGCATTTTAAGCTTTCACTGCGGAGAGTACAAGCCCTTGTAAATGGTTCCAAGAAGGTGGCTGTGATTTCTCCAAACCCAGAGCTGCCTGGCTGAAGTTTCTGAAATTGAGTGTCAGCTTCCCTCAGAGTAGAAAGATATTACTTCATATTTGTGCACGCGGTTCGCTGCTCTGCTCCGGGTTTGATAGTCTCATATAGCCACGGGCACTCTCCAGCAATGATTCGTTCTCCCCAATAAAATTAAATATCACCTTTCTCCCCCACCTTCTTTTTCTTTTTTTTTTTTTTTTAATAAGACATTTTCTTGTTTAGGCTGAAGTGAGACAAGGTGAGAAACTGTGAGTTCTCCAATTCCTTTTATTGCTCCTTCTAGACAAGGAGAGGACAGAAAAAAGGCAAAAGGGGAAGAAGATGTACAGCTGGAAATCGGAATGGGAAGCCACAGCAGATAACAGATACCTTTGAGTTTTTTTAAGATTGAATCCAAAGTATTGAGAGAGGCTGGAATGGTTTACAGTTTTGCAGAACAACAGAGTGAACGACTGGCATTATCTGCTTGTTAATTCTTGAGTTTGTACCACTTATCCCGAGAATCCCCCAGTGAGGGGCCAAGGTCTACAGTGAAGTCCACAGGGCTACCAGATCTCGACGCCTCCCAAAGCATGCTGAGAGGAGCCTGGATTTATAACCAGCCTGGGTAGGCAAGAAGCTGGTGTAAGAAGAGAGAGGCTGTGATGGAGAGATAGCTACACCCCTTGATGGACAGTGCTCCTGGGCAAAGCAAGCTGAGGCTTTGTTTTCTCAGTCTGATTTAAAATGTAGATGGTCTTTACCCTCCTCATTCGCTCTGTTCCACAGTTTGCAGGTTGTTTTTTCAGAACCTGGGACACAATATACTTGAATGGTCTTTGGATGAGGTGGTCGCTTGCCAACGTCCCCTTCACGCACACTCTGCTAGTAGAAGTGTGTGGCTGAGAGTTTTAGTGTGACAGAGACGGGAGTGGTGAGTGGGTTTCTACTTCTTCCTCCTGTATCCCAAGCCCAGCTTTGTGGAAATGCTGAAATGCACTCAGAATGTTTTGGGCATCTTTCCTTTCTACTCCTCTCTCTTGGTTGTCGGGGGCGCATGTGGCCCTAAGGTGACATAATTCTCTGCTGGAGGGATGATATGGAGAGGATAATGGTGGCTAGCCCAGATGCAGCTCCTCCTGTGGAGACTCTGATCCATGGGCAGATAGGAGGAAGCAGAAGATTAGAGATTCAGGCTGGTTCCTTTGATGAGTGAAGGGTGGTGGCTGGAGGAGTAGCGAGAACTGGGAAGCTCCAATGAAGGGGGATGAGTCCCCTGTTTCTAAATCTTCATTGTTTGTAGAGCAGCTTTCCAAAGAACTCCGATTTTTGTATGAACTTTACTGAGTTTTTAAGTGGTACATAGTAATCCATCATAAAACAAATAAGCCAAAATCACCATGCCAGCCAAATAAAACCTAGCTGCTGGGCTGACTGGGCCACCGGTCCCTAATTTGTGACTTCCTTGTCCTTGTCTAGCAATCTCATCATGCTTCTTCCTACCCAGTCCTTCCCTCCTGCTGTACCCCTCAGTGCTCACAAGAACACCCCACAATATCCAGACGTCCTCCTCTGTCTCTTCTAGCTCCTCACCTTCACAGTCACTTACCCGGACCACGGTGTGCATGGCCCACCCTGGACCTTGATGTCTCTCGAGAAAAGTCCCATTCTCTCCCGCAACCTCCCATCTTTCTAGTTTTACTTGGTGATTCACATGATTTCTATTTTGTAACTCAGGACTCCAGACCATTCATCGCTCTCTGTATTCTTCATTTCCGTAAGCCTCCTCCTTGAGTCCTGTTCTGCTGAATTTGACCTCATCCTCTGCCTTGCTAATAGTCTTGCTCACTGGCAAACTCAACCCCAGAGCTGCTTGACTATTAGCCTTCCCTGCCAGTGTTGCTGTGCGTCACGGAGAAGCCTAGATCTGGAGAGTAATTTCCCAACAGCTACCTGGTTCCCAGGGTCTCCTGCTGTCTCCTGCTGCCCTGGACTGTGGGTTGGTAGGTCTTTGGTTGGTGTCCACTCATTCTCTAGACCAGCTTTTTCATGCCTTTTTCATCACCCTCTTCTCAAATGTGTGACGTTGACAAAGGAAGCATGTAATGTTGTGCTTTTTTTTTTTTTTTTAATGAAGTAGAAACCAAAGATGGGAACATCTCCCTTTAGCTTACTGCTAACCAAACCTACAAAGACCTCCGTTGGCCTCTGGGCTTCCCTCCTTCACTTCAGCATTATGGATGAGGAAGCTGACCCTGTCTAGATGGATCCCTCCACTTGTCCTCTGGAACTTTTCATCCCAGCTCCTTAGCAGCTTGACTGTATCAATTTCCCCTCTCTCTTCCCTACATTCACTCTATCCTTCTCTCTTTTGGTGTCTTCCTATTATTATTTGAACATATTCAAGCCTTTCATGCTGAATATCCAACCCTTTTCTGGTGCTACAGCCCCTCCAGCCCTATCTATCTATCTATCTATCTATCTATCTATCTATCTATCTACCTACCTATCTATCTATCTTCTATCTATCTATCTAATCTGTATCTGTGACTTCTCATTTTCTATTCTACTTACAGATATCTAGCTTCTGCCCTTATTGCTCTATTGAGTGAAACTGTCCTCAGCAAGGTCATCGATGCCAAATCCAATGGCAACTTGTGAGCTATTATCTTCCTTGACCTCTCAACAGTAGTTGTCATTGTTGGACTTTCCCTGCACATTGGAAAACTTTTTTTCCCCTGGCCTCTGTGAGCACAGACAGCAGGGGATTTCTCTACCTCTTTAAGATTCCCTTTCTCTGCTCATTTTTAGAGTGCATTTTGTCCTCCTTTCTTATTTGCCTAGCTCCCAAGGTTCTTTTGGTATTCTTTGACTTGCTTGGGAAGATTGAGATTGAGACAGGATGGGTAGGAAGTAAATTCTGTGATGGAGAACAGAGAGAAATGTACTTGGCCAGGCACAATGGTACCCAGACATGCAGAGACTAAGGAGCCAGCAAGAAAGAGTTAAGTTTGTCTTGCTGAAGTTCCCAAGAGGTGAGCAAGCACATTTAGAGGACCATACCTAGAGATCTAGAACTTTCTTCTTACTATATAATAAAGTGTAGTTGCCTATCCATGGATTCAAACAACTGTGGATCAAAAATATTCAGGAAAAAAGAAAACTGCGTGTACGTTAGATACGTACAGACTCTTTTCCTTGTTATTCTTCCCTAAACAATAGAGCATAATTAGTATTCACATAAAATTTACATTATATTTAATGAAGGGAACATTTAAAATTTATGGACTATGGGAATATATGTGCAGGTTATATAAAAACATTATGCCATTTTATGTAAAGCCCCCGAATAGCTGCAGAATTTTTAACACAGGGAGTGGGGGACCCACAGATACCAACTGTATTTGTCTTGTCTTTGTCCTGGGTTCCTGGGATGGAGCTGCTCAACAAATCCTTGAAATTTGTCCAGCACTAGGATTGTCTTATCACCCACGGCGAGCCCCAGGGACATACCTGAACTGTGCTGATGATGAGGCGATTCCCAGTGGGTCCCTAAATCATTTCAGGCTGGGGCTGGTAGTGCTGTAATTAGAAGTTCAGGGTTTTGAGCCACAAGAGTCCAACTTCCAAGAGGAAAGGGGGTTCAGGACTGAGCTAATCACATGGCCAGGAACTCAGAGATGCCTATATGATGAGACCCCAGTGGAAACTCTGGGCCTCCAAGCTCAGATGCATTGCTGGTTGTTGAGCACATCAATATGCTGGGGAGTGAGAGAGAAGCCCCGCCTTTTGGCCTCTTCTGGACCTTGCCGGGTGTATCTTTTCCCTTGGCTGGCCGGATTTATATCCCTTACGATACAACTTTAATCACAAGCATAGCACTTTCGGGTCTCTAAGTCATTCTAGTGAGTTATTGAAAGTGAGGGGACTGTGGGAATGCTGAAATTTGTAATCAGTGGATTGAAAGTTTGGGTGGCCTGGGGATCCCTCAGCTTGTAGCTGGTAACTACAGTGAGGCAGTCTTGTTGGGGGCTGTGACACTTCACCTGTGAGGTCTGCAGTAATTCTGGATTGTGAGTCTCTAGAAGAGTTCTGCTTACAGAGCAAAGAGGACTGAGTGTCAAGGTAGACTGAGCCAGGGCTGACTTCATTTAGAAACAGCATCTCTAGGTTTGCAGGTAGGATAGCAGTAAGGAGACCAAGGAAGACTGTTCACTTTTATGTCTGCTCATACCTTCCTTTAACAATTTTTATGCTTTTGAGTTCTTTTTTTTCTAATTGATTTTATTTTAATGGTACATTTTAGATGTACATAGTAATAACATTCGTCATAGGGGATTTGTACCTCTACATGATATATCTTGTTGCTTCTTTTTTTCCCATTCCTTTCCCTTCCCTTCACCCCCTCCTCCCTCCACATTTACAGAATCTTTGTTTCCGTTTTTTCCTTCCATTTCTTATTTCTCTTGTCCCTCTGTTCCTTTCCCCCTCCCTTGTTCCCTTTCCCATTTGGACATATTCCTCCCTATCCCAATATAATACATTTTAGTCTTTATTTACACTTTCAGTTTCTCACACCAGAGAAACAATGCAGTATTTAAACATGTGTGTCTGATTTATTTGCTTTTGAGTTCTTGAATCTGTCCCTCAAAAGTTCTAAAATATTGTAGATTTCCAGGCTAAAAAATATGACTTTTACTTTTGTCCCCTGGAAAAGGCAGAGAGCAGCCCTTGGGGATAATAATGACACCATTTATGCTGGGCTCCCTTGTAGTTAAAATTGTGTCAGCCATTTTGACCCCTGATGGGATTTATGGTGGCTTAGATCTCAGTTGGAGAAATGAGTTTCAAGCAGCAGACAGGAGGGAAAAGGTCTCAGGCTTGGAGCATATTATTTTATCAAGATAGGGAGAAAATTCACTTGAGCCTTTTTTCTTCTGCTTCTTTGAGCTGTAGAGTCTGACGTGTGTATTCCATTGCCCCCAGCTGCACTTGGACATCCCTGGGTTCCTTGCACGGGCTGCTGGCTGGTGGTTCTGTTTTTTTTTTTTGGTGGTGCCGGGGATCGAACTCAGGCCCTTGTGCTTACAAGGCAAGCACTCTAATCACTGAGCTAAATCCCCAGCCCTGGTGGTTCTGTTCTTAACAGTTGTTATGATTTAGATCTAAAATGTCATCCCAGATTCTCATGTGTGTGAAGGCGATTGGATCACGGTGGGCCTTAGTGGCTTTGCTGTTACATGAGGCCTGGTTAGAGGTGGGACACGAGGGATGTGACCTAGAAGGGTCCATTTCCCTCTCTGTCTGCTCCCTTTTGTCTCTACTTCCTGGCCACTATGAACAAGCAGCCTTCTTTTACCTAGGTCCTTCCGCCGTGCTGCTTCTGTGTCGGAGCCAGCTGACTATGGACTGAATCCTCTAAAAACCGTGAGCCAAAAGAAACCTCTCCTTTAAGTTGGGGGGTGTTGGAATTTTTGTCCCAGCAGTGTGAAGTGACCAAGACAACAACAATACAAGCCCTTGTGGTGCACTGGTGTTCTACTATGTGACTGGTCAACATCACACCTCAGCTCTTTATAGACCTTTGTTTGATTCCTCCTTCCAAACTTTGAAAAATCAGAAATGAGGAAACTGATACGTAAGTGGGTTGAATGTCACCGGAGCCGGGCTCTCTGACCTGCTTGCAGAATGCAGTCTACAGATAGGCAGCCCCTGAGCCTATGCCTGGAGGAAACAATGATGAAGAACCTGTTCTCATCCCTTCAAGGAACATGCAGTTAGGCCAGAGGAACTGACCATTGTCTTCTGATCGAGGTGAGGGTTTGCAGCAGGGTCGGTGGGATGAAGACTTTAGTTAAACACATGGCCTGTGCTTAGGTCTGCAAAGGTGGCCAGGAAGGGTCCCCGGCAGTGTCTTAGGTTGGAGACAGTTTGCCCCTGCTGCTTGAGGCTTCTCATCTTGGTATTTCAGTGCCTAGCACATCTTTTAATTTGGTTTATTTTGCACACAGTGGGTATTTGATAAACATTGCTAGAATAAGAGAGTTGATGCCTAAAAGCCTAGCTTTTGCATATTTGAATTTCGAAGCAGCCATTTCCTGTCTCTAGGCACAAGAGCCCACACACGCATATGTGGAAAGCTGATTCTTGAGGAAATTTTGCTTTGGAAAGATTTGGCTCCCCAAGTCTATTACTTAGTGCACAGTCCCCTTTTTACAAAATCAAAAGCTTTCAAAGCCCAAACTAACTATTGGTTTGTGTAACTAAGTGACACACTGTTTTTGGTTTAGCTTCCCCAAAAAACAGTAGTCAAGTAGGTGGGGCTTGGGTGGAAAGGAGGTGTGTGAACTCGCAGACGACATGCTGTCATTATGTAAGAATCTGTAATATGGTTTCTGGTAAATGTTGGCACAGGCTGGCTTGGCCTCAGGCAGTGGGAAAGCGCTAAGCTATTTCCTTTCTGGTGGTGCTGGGCTGAGGCAGGAGTGGGAGTGAGTGGAGGGGAGGGCACAGAGCCCAGCTCCCTCCACCCATTTCCTTGGGTCACATCTGCCCTTAGAAATGCTTTGGTTGGGGATTTAGCTCAGTGGTGGAGCACTGGCCTAGCAAGTGCAAGCCCCTGAGTTCGATTCCCAGCATCTCCACCACCCCCTGCCCCACAAAAAGAAATGCTTTGGAAGCAGGTTGATGTCTGACTGATTCCGCTGCATTGTGGCTCAAGACTCTGAGGGTAGACCCTGGTGAGCACCCCCTTCCCCACTGCCACCCTGCCCCCAAGTTCACAGGACAGAGCTCAGATGGGGTGCTTAGTCACTGCCATTGACTAACTGCAGCCTCTGCTCCGCGCACAGACACATTGCAGGAAAGGCGCATCACTATGAACATGTACAGCCTGTGGGAACTCCCCAGGGAGGCATTTAGTACCCCCTTTACAGGCAGTAGCACTGGGAAGTTAGGGGATAACGATCAGCTAGTAAATGTCCAGGCATCATCCTTACTGCCGTCTTCTGACTTCACATCCGGGACCCATCCTGTTGCTGGGAAGGTGTTTGCTTGGAGCTGGGGCAGGGAGCAGGGCACAGACTGGCCAGGAGCGCATTCTTCTTGGATGGACCAGGGAGGATGAGGAGGGGTGCTGGCGTGGAGGTGCTGCAGGTGTGGGGTCTGCAGACAGGCTGTGAAGGGAGATGAGCCCCGAGCTGATCCGCTGGGCCAGCAGGTGGGCGCAGGGCTTGCTGGGTGCACTGGCGGGTTGTTCCCTTCAGGACAGCAAGCAGAGAAGCCTGGAGACTCTTCTCTGTGCGTGGAGTTTGGGGAAAGCTCAGTGAACAGGCACATAAAACCTTCCAGGACTTGTCATTATAACCCCATAAAGGCTTAAGAAACAGTTGAGGGAGGAGGAGAGAGAAATCAAGAGCCTCTTGGTGTAGCTGGCTTGTTTACCGCCAGCTTCTTATTTATCGGGGCCGTGTATTCCATTTGTCAGGCTGTAACGATAGTCGCTTTTATGAGTAAGCGATTTTTTTAATGAACTTGTTCCAAATGTGTATTCCGTTCTTGGAACTCTCTGTGCTCTGAAGCAGCTTTATAATTATTGCCTTTGGTGGAATATCCACGCTCTATCTGGCTTTTATGTAAGCAATTTTACTTGGTTTGCCCTTTCCTCTTTTGGGCTTCCAATAATCTAGATGAAGGGGTAGAAAAATACAATAATACTAGCTTTTTAAAAGAGTGCTTATTATGTGCTAGACATTGTCCTAGTTGTTACACAGTCATCTTTTAATTTTATCCTAACATCACCTGGTTAAGGTATTTTTTGGGGGAGTGGTGCTGGGGATCGAACTCAGGGCGTTGCGCTTGCTAGGCAAGTGCTCTACCACTGAGCTAAATCCCCAAAGCCTTTTTATAGCTTCCATTTTACCGATGAAGAAACTGTGGCTTGGAGAAGTTGAGCAAAGTGTCTGATTACCAGGTAGAATTGGTAGAGATGGGGTTTGCAGCTCTGAAGCCCCCTACTACCTCATGATAGCTGTCTATCCTTTCTTTTCCATCTTTTCCCCCCAGTAAACCATCTTTTGTTATACTTAAAAAAAATAGAAGTGGTAGAGAAAAGATCTGAACACAGAGGTGCAAGCAGCCTGTGCTCTGATGCCCTGCCGTCCGGGTGGGCTGGGAGGGCCGCTTATGACCCTGTGAGCTGGGGTAGAGCTGGGGGCAAGAGGAGAACCTTAAGACACTCACTAATGTGGCAGAGTCATTTGCCGTGTTGGCCCATGCCGGAGATGTTGTGATTAAGTGCCGGTGGCTCAGTAATTATAGATAATTTTCTGGTCTTTTGCTTTTTCATAAGGGGACACAGCAAAGTTGAGCAAGCTCCCTAAATGTGTTGCTGCCCATAGTAACCCTTCCTTCTGTCTTGGCAAATGGCTGGACTATTTATCCCAAAGCTCAGAAACATTTCACATGGTAAACTGGCCTCATCTTTGGGACACGGATTGTTACCATCTCACTCAGAGGCCTGATGCCTTCCCAGCGGGGCTAAGCTTCTTGTGAATTCCCGTGTCCGGGACCCTCATCGTCCCTTCCACCCGGCACACGGCTCATGGGTGGCCAGGGCCACAGTGCTCTTCTGTTGCTCCCACCAGGAGGGCTGTGCAGCATCTGAGACCACGCGGGGTCAGTTCCTGGTTCTGCTCGGCCACTTGCTCTCTCTGTGACTTTGGGCTGGTCTCTTAGCCTCTGGGAGCATCTGTTTCCTCAACAGTGAAACGGGAGTAAGAATGAGAAACAACATCTTCCTGATAGGGTATTATAGCTATTGTTAGTATTCTCTCAGCTCCCATCTAAGCCCTCAGGTAAGTACTGGGAACCACTATTAAATTGCTCCTAGTATCTTGCCTTGTTTTTAACCAATGTGTAAGGGGTGTCAACTGTTAGGCTGGCTCTAGGACCCTGTCCCTACTTGATTGTTATCTGATATCTCTCTACAGGGTAAACATGTAACACAACAAAGTTTGCTTGGAGAAAGCTCCCCTGCCTCCCATCCTTCTTATCCCCCAGCACACACATACTGGTCTCCTCCCGCTGACCCCCAGCCTCCCAGCCGGCACACAGAGCACCCCGGCACACAGAGCACCCCGGCACCCCACTGCCCTTACCTCTTGATTAGACAGAGCCAGGTCCTTTACAGAGACAGGGAAATTTGCTCAGTTTGACCCACAAGTGAGTTCGTTTTCCTCTAATTAGTTGGAAAATCGAACTTGATCTATGAAGAAGCCTGATTTATAGCTCAAGCTGACACTTTACTGCTCGGGCTTGGTTGTAATAGAAGATGAAATCACCCCAGTGGGGGCTGGAGTGGGCCTTGGGCTGGCCTCCATGTCTGTGTTGCCTGTGAGTTTCAGGGCCCGAGTGAGTGAGCTGGGGTGATCAAAGAGCCCTTCACAGGAGATACAGATTACTTGCGGATCTGGGGAGGGAGACGGTTGGAGAGTATGTTGTTCTTTGCTCTCCACTCCATGCCCTTTTATGGAGATGTGTGTGATGCGCCTCTGCTCCAGCTAAGTCCCCGGGAAACTCCCTGTGCGCTAGTATCGTCAGGAAGCCGGCTGCCACCATGGCCTCCTCGCCCCTAGAAAAGCTATTGCCTGCACCTTGCTTTTGATCTTGCCTTTTTGGGCCTCTTTGGCTGTTGATTTGCTTTGGTTTTGTTTTGCTGCACCATCCTTTCTGCTTCTGTCTTTTGCTGTCTCCTGCTATCTATTTATAATCACTCTGCGTCCTTCTCTCCCCGGTCTTCTGTCTTCTCTTCCTTCCTCTCCTGCTCTGACCCGCATCTCGTTCTCTGTCTTATTTGCCCTCCTTCTCCTGGTGATCTTATTTTTGGCACTCGTTGTGCCTTTCCTGCCTCTGATTCTGGTTCACAATGTCTTGAAAGAGTGCTTGATAATGTTCGCCTGACCCTGCCTGACATCCGGGTATGATTCTCCTCAGGCAGCTTTTGATGTGGTCTGTGTACGATTGATGAAAGCTGCTCAATTTGCTCTTCAAAGCTCTGTTTATGGAGAGCTAAGATGCATCTCCTCTGATTTCGCTCTGTTTTTTCCACCGTAAACAAGTCCAAATTGTGGCATAATACCGGGCCCCCTCCCATTTGCTTATCTTCATAGACCCCTTAATGCTCACAAGAGAAGGATTGCGTTGTACACATACGCCTTTTAAAAATCAGTCTCCTTCCTAAAGTCTTCATGTCAGAGATTTTAACTCACAAGGGAAGAATTTTAATTTGAATGTAACCACAGTGAGCCCAAAAGAGGACATTTCAATCTGGACTCTGGGTGAGAAAATAGGAGGAAAATGTTAATGCCGCTAATACCAGAATCTGATCACATTAGGCACCCCGGCCATTGAGAATCATTTTCAGTGATTCCTTTCCAATTCTCATTTCTGGAAAGAGCAGCGGTTCATGTTCTTTCCGGTACTCATCACCGTGAATACTCCAAATGCCCAAAGCAGGAGAAGATGAGGTATATTTTTACCCGGCTCAGTGTCCTGCAGGGCTATCTCTATTTTTCAACCTCAGAAGGGGATTTTATACACTTATCGTAGATGGCCAACACATCTAGCTGCTTGCAAGAGCAATGGGTAGAGTCATATGTAGAAGCTCTTAAGCTTGTAGTTCTTAGGTTCCTTGATTCTGAGAATCTAATCTAATTCAGTACTTTAGGCATGATATTGATATATATATATATATATATATATATATATATATATATAGACACACACACACGTATATGCTCTGTGTATATATAGATGTGTATATATATATATATACACATATATAGATGTGTGTATATATATACATATATATAGATATGTATATATATATGTATATATATCAAGATTATTGAGTTTTGTGCTAGACTATTTTAGTTTAAATGAAGATTTGGACAATTATAAATTGAATTATTTCCAGTAAATTAAAAATAATTTTTTTCCTTCATATTTTGTTCCTCAATAGCTTTCCTGAGGGATAATTTGCATATCACAAAATCCAGCCATAGCAAGATTGCAGTTCTTCAATGACCTTTAGTAAATTTATAGTTGTGCCACCATCAACACAATCTACTTTTGTATCATTTTCAATAGTTTCTTTTACCTCCTTCTCTATTTTTTTCTCCATAGTAAAATTGGCCTTATGTGGTAGATGGATTGTGAAACTGACCTTAGTTCTTCAATCCATTGCAACATGACTTCCTTGCTCCTTCCGGTGAAGCCGGAGTTGATTTCCTTAGCCCTTGAAAATAGAACTGGCCTTGTAATTTGCTTGGCTGATGCGGTGTAGGCTAAGTGACAGTTCTGGGCCTCGAACTGAGAGGGCTCCGCATGTTTCCACTTGCTTATCGGAGCTCTGCTCTCTCACCCGTGAGCGTAAGGGTGGGCTACCCTGCTGGAAAATAGAGACTGAGTGGAGAGAGGTCCAATCACTCCAGCCATCCCCGCTGGACCATCGCAGGTCAGCCTCTCCCACCTGCCCTCCACGTGACCACTCTGCAGAGACTGGCTCCGCCCAACCTGTGTGAACAGCATTGCTTGGCTAACCTTGGACACACAGAAAATAATAGACATTACTGCTTTAGTCACTAATGTTTGGGGTGCTTTGTTAAGCGTCATTATGTGGCAATAAGTAAGTGATACAAGGTAATAATGGGATCGAATTCCTTTGAAAGCTATAAAAACATCTAATATGTTGCCTACCTCAAGAAGGTCCTGTCTGTACAAAAAATAAAAAATTCAACGTCATGAACATTTATAGACATCTTCATAGGTGAAAAGCACTGTTTGGAGTTGTGAGGAATGCAGAATTGAAAAATACCTAATATGAGTCCTTAAAAAGTCAATTCCAGTAGGAAAAGCAGTTATTTACACAAGCAGCTATATGCAGGACAGTCTTCGCCACTATTGTAACATTTATGCTGAAGTAGTCTCTGCACTGTCTGGACATAACGGCGCTCTCCATTTCTTGCATGTTCCAAAATGTGATCACAGGAGAGGGATTGTTGGAAACCCCCATTTGCCACACTGACCAAGACTGAATTTGGTTGATATACCCAAGTACACTGTCTGAATTGCAGGAAATAGTCTATATGGTAGCATCGCCATGTGAATGTCTCCTGTAGCCGAGGGAACAGAGAAGCAGATGTGAAGTCAGAGCCAGGATGGGGAGGAACATAGAAAGGGGGGTGGCTGGGTGGGAAAGCCTTAAACTCTAAAATGACCTGGGGCTTTCATTCCAAGGATGCCTGAAGAGCAGAGCCCTGCCTTGGCAGACTGTTTCTGCTCACCTCCAGAGTATTCTAGGAGATTGGGAGGCTGGGATTTGACTGGGGAGAGGAGGAAGGAGTGGGTGTTCGGGAGACAGGACTCGGGCACCAGAAGTCTGGTGGTTGTGGATCTCCAGCAGATTCTCTGAATGTAGGCATCTTCTCCAGGAAGCAGTCTGACGGCACATCACAAGTGCTTGGCTTGGGATCCGGGGTCCCAAATTCTAGTTCTGACACTGTGAAGGACTTTCCCTTCCTGAGGCTTGAGCTAGGTGATCTCCAAGGTCTCTCCTCATTCAAACTGTCTGTGACTTGGCATCTAATTCTCTCACTGAGTTGGAGGAGGAGACTGAAGTCACAGCACAACAAAGCAGATGAGCCCGTCTGACATGTGTGGGCCCTGGAAAGACCGAGCTGTTTGGAAAACCAAAACAGGCTCTGTGGCGCAGCCCAGCATCGTCCCCACTTCCATGGGCGCCTTCCCCCTTCTCCACGAAACCTACAGAGTCAGGCCATGCCTGTCCCCAAGGACTGTGGAGGTCCTCATTGCTCCCAACCTGTGCCCTGTGCAGGGTGAGCTCCTGGAGCCCCGGTCGGGGCCTGCTGAGATCAGCTTCCCTGTGCTCCTGGGTCGGGGTGTCCACGGCTTTTCTCCTGGAGGTCTGTGAAAAGGAGGGCTGAGAAGGAGGAGATACACTGACCATGCGGGGAGCTCCCCGAGCAACTCTCCAAGGGGGATTAAATCAGTATTCCCGGTAGAGATGAGGTTCTCTTTCAGGATGACAACTGTCAGCCATCTTAGGGAAATTTCTGGCACCCCTTAGGGGTGAAATAATTCTTTTCACCTCCTAAAGCACTCAGAGAGGCTTGGAGGGAAGAGGTGGCAGAAATACCTGGCCAGAGCCAGCAGAAGTGACCTCTCTCCCCTGCTGGGAAGAACCAATTCCCAGCTGCAAGCTTTCCTATCAGGCCCTTGGCAGGCAGCAGCTCTCCAGGGAGCCAACTTGAAATAGACAGATGTCCCACTGTGAAGTCATTGGGCTTCTGACCCCAGGGGGCCACTGCTCAGCGGGAGGCTCCTATCCTCCTGGGGGGGGGTGGCAGGAAGGGAGGGGCCATGTGAGGATCCTTCAGCCCCTAGCTCCACTAGAAACCAGAGGTCATGTATGAAATGCTACTACATCCCAAAGGGGAAAACAGAGGCCGGGCACAGTGGCACATACATGCAATCCCAGAGCGTGGGAGGATGTTCAAATGCTTGGGAAGGTCAGTGTTCAAGGCCAGCCTGGGCTACATAGCAGGTTTGAGGACAGCTTGAAATACAGAGAGACCTTGGATTGAACAAAACAAAACGAACAAAAAGAAAACAGAGTGTAACCGGCGTCATTCAGGTCACCACTCATCTTCTGTACTGCCATCTTCTGGCCTGTCCTTCTATTTTGGTTTCTCTAATACTGTTCACTCCCCTTCCTGGAACCCCCAGACTTCTGAAGCCTGACCACTCATTCCAGATCATCCGTACTTCGGGGAACAAAGCAGCCTTTCCTTCAGCTCACAGAGTGAGCGTCAGAGGTTTGATCAGGGCCTGGCAGGCACAGCTTATCTCTGCTCCATGCCTGCAGCCTCTGCCTGGAAGACTCCAAGCTGCAGGGACTCGAGGTTGTGGGTGGCGAGGTCATCAGGGCCCATCCATCTGCAAGTCTGGCAGGTGACGCTGGTTCCGGTTCTGCCTTGGGCAGTCAGATTTCTGTCCCAGCAGCTCTGGGTTCAGAGGTCTGAGGGCAAGAGCACCGGAGAGAGTGTGGGACAGAGCCAGAGGATGCTCAGATTCAAGGGGAAGGGATGTGAACCTACCTCTCCCTAGGAGGGCTGTCAAAGAATTTGCAATGATGTGCAGGATTTGTAATTATTTTTAAGAGACTTAATTTTGGGGAAAGTAGTATTGAGTGGAGTGTGCAGAGGTTTCCTGCCTGCTCCTTGCCCCCAGCCCCAGCCCAATCTCTTCCATTATCAGCATCCCCCAGCCCCAGTGGTGCATCCGCTGCAGCTGGTGACCACACCGATACACCATTGTCATCCAAAGCCGTGGCTTCTGGGTCTTGGCGTCGCACAACCTCTGGGTCTGAACAAACCTTTGAGCGTGCTGTCACATGCTGCCTTTCTGCTTTGCAAGCTCTACTGTAGCCCACACTAGACCCGGATCACTCTCCATCAGTTTCCCTTGGAGGATCTCCCTCCCCTCCACCTCTCAGATCCTAGAGCCCCTTGGAGGTGAC
>PVJO010009935.1:0-66836 GCA_004026905.1 Hystrix cristata
CCATTACAGCTCCGATAAGGTTACTTTTCCAGCTGTTATCGTGGAGAAAAAGACAGATTTTGCTTGAATGACAGAAAAAGGACATATTGGAAAATGGGATGTTATTGCAGGGGGGTTGGCAGGCTAAAGTGGGGTGACAAACATGGGCTCTGAGAAGCATAAAATATGTGGTAAAGGGATAGCTCGAAGAAATTTCTCAAAGCCTATTTTGATATTATTGCCTGGGGTCAGTAAGAGTTTTTTGTTTGTTTAAGACAGGGTTTTGCTGTGTAGTTCAGGCTGACCTTGAACTCATTATACAGCCCAGACTGGCCTCAAACTCATGGCGATCCTCCTGCCTCAGCCTCCTGAATGCTGGGATTACAGTCATGCGCCATTACGCCTAGCTAAGGTTTTTTGGGTTTTAGTTTTGTTTTTACTGAGGGTGGATCTGGAATGTCCTTTCTAAAGCCTGTGAGTTGCAGCCTCATTTACCTGAGCTCACGTAGGAGAACAGGGCTCATCTTTGCAGGGCACGTCTTTGGAATCGGCTGACTCCCACCTCCCCGCCCCCGAACCGCCCCTTCCTGCTGATCTTGAGCTACAGAGCACTGCCCAACACCACACCCCCACACAACCCTATCTTTGTCATTTTGTGTAAGGTGCATCTTTACCAGGCCTCTAAACTGTAGCTCCTTGTATGAAGAGTGACGATTTGACCCAAGCCAGACCCATCAGAGCACTTTGTCTAGGAATTTGGAATAAAGGTGGAGCAGGAACAGAGGGAAGGAAGAAGGAAGAGAAGAAGGGAGACTGGTCAGTCCCCTGTGTGGTGGACTGGTGACCAGTGGATTTGGGAGTTGTGGGTGTCCCTACTCTGCCAGGCAGACAGGGATGTGTACTCCATGCAGCCATCACAGACAGGAACACAGAAAATCAGAAGCAGCCCTTTCTGAGGCCCAAGGATCCTCCATCGGCTCCCCTTGTAGTCGTGTTAATAAATACTCTTTGTTCACTTAATTTAGTTCAACTGGATTTTTTTTTTTAACTGAGACTCCTGCAAGTAAGTGGACACCTCTCTCCTCTCTCTCTCTCTGTCCCTCTCTCTGTCCCCCTTCTACCACTCTTGTTTTTTCTCCTTCTGAACCAAGAGTAAGATAGCAACAAATTCTCCAAATACAGTTTCCTTGAACCCCTGACCTCTGTATGGCTCATGGAGCATGAAAATCATGTCAACTTTATTTTCTCTCATTGACCCTTCTGTTTGGAAGCATAATTGTACATTTGCCTAATTGCAAAGTCAGTTAGTTTAAAATCGGATGATATGGGAAGACTCTTGAAGGATTCCTTCCTCAGTAAATGTGAGTTAATTAGGCTCTATTAGGTACAGGGAACAGAGGCTCACTGGAGTCAGTGGAAAAAAATACATATTGGGTTTTGGACAGACACATAGACAAGAGGAATCTCAGCGACGGTCTAAGGCCTCACCCGCAACTCTAAGACTTGGATTTCCTGCTTAGCCATTTAATAGCAAAAGCTCGCCGACCCCACGCCACTGTGGTGACTTGGTTTCCCCAGGTGCTGTTACAGCCTCCGCTCCTGCTGCTTGTCCTCGTTGCAGCCTCATTTCTCTACCTCACTCATTGTGTCTTCCTTTCTGTAACTCCAGTTCGTGGCTGTGTGTGCTGCTGGCCCACCACGGTCCCGACACCCCATTTCCTCCCTGGGTGCTTTTCTTCCTCCCAGATTCTGTGGCACCTACACCTGGCTAATTATTTTTCCTTTCCAACCCTGGATGGAAGGAGTCTGATACCGCTTGTCACTCCCTGTTCCAGTAAAGCTCTCGAATGATGTCATAATATCCTGGTTTCTGTGGGCCTTTATATTGGACATCCTCAGGCCAAAGTCATGTGGGTGGTGGGTGCCGGGAAGGACCCAGGTGGTCCTATGGGAGATCTTGGCAGCCTGGCACCGTCTCCTCAGGAGGGACTCCGAACATGAGGGACTTACTTAATGGCGCTCCAAATCCTTTCTTCTTTGTCATCCTTTTTATCCAGCTTAGTGACCTAGGGAGACGTCTTTCTAGAGGAAGGAAGAAATGTCCAACGTTGCACATTTATGTGGTTCTTATATACATGCAGACTTCCCAGAAGACTACATGTGGCTAGATAGTTTTTTGGTTACCTTGTGCAGCAGGTACAAGGTGGTCTATGAGAGTCTGGGGGATCCTTTCTAGAGTTTATAAGGTCAATGTCATTTTTATTATAATACTAAGTATAATCATAGTGCTTAACTGTGCCGATATTTTCAATAATAATGTAAAGAAATGGTGGCTAAAATTGCTGGCATCTCATCATGAGTCGAAGCAGAAGTACCATCAACTATATCGTGGGTCACTGTATTTTGTTACCAGTGCGTTTGCAAGTAAAGTCGTTGATTTCGTTAAATCCCAACCTTGGTTATACATTTTAAAATATTCTACGTAAAAAAATGGGAAGTATGCCCCACAGATTCAACTTGACCTGACTGCAGCCATCTTGGTTGGGAAGCACCATGATTGCCCCAAAACAATGCTAGCTGTTTTTTCTGCACGGTTTCCCAGCAAAGCATAAATAGACCAAAACAACAGAGTGCTAAGTAGAGCTTTGCAGCTAGTCCTTGGCTCCAGGAATGTGTCTGACTCTGATACCTCCTGAAGATAAACCGTGTACATTCCAGCTAGGATGCAGTCTCCGTTATCCTAACCCGCATATGCGCCCCTCTTTCTGGCCCAGTTGTGGGGATCCACCAGGTCACTGCCCAGGACCATGCTTCCGACAGTCTGTCCTCCAGTAAGTTGCACTCTGAGCGTTCCTAAGTCTAGCTCTCTTCAGTCTCGCAGACTTCAGGCTTGTTCTCTGCGCGGAGGCGCGGTTGCTCCAGAGCATGTGCAGAAAGCACTGGCGTTGGAGAAAGGCTCTTGTGCAGTTGTTTGAGATACAAGCTGAACCGGCTGGTTTTTTTTGTTTTGTTTTGTTTTTAACAGAATAGATTTTTAACTTGAAAGTGGCTGACAGAAAAACTGAGGTTATTCAGACTTGGATATTTGGTAGACATTGTCTCAAAAATGCATGACGTGAACCTATCAGTTTAAGGAAAACAGCTGACCTATTACCAAGGATAAAATGTGAGTGAAAATTAGAATTTTGGAAAACTCATATACACCATTCTCAACTTGATAGTTTCCAATACCAGGGAGAGAAGTTACCCACCTAGACCAGGGAATGGGAATCCTAGGAAGGTGCTTGTGTCAGTCAGCATCCAGGCGGAGACAGAAGCCACCCTAAGAGAGTTTAATACAAGGACTCATTAACAGGGTAAGGAGTTGTCACCTGGGTAACCAAGAACACAAAGGGAAAACACTAAGTTATTATGGGGCAGCAACTGCAGGAAGCAACTACCACTTTGAGGCTGGTGGATTAAAGAGAAGAGGGTGGAATGACTAAGACACAGAAGCTTCTGAAGAGTCCGGTGGAGCTGAAATTCAGACATTGCCAGTAAGCTGCTGTGAGCGGAGAAAACATGGTGCTGCTGGTGTGAAGAAATGGTGCACGCACAAGCACAGAAAGCAGCAGAAAGAAAAGGCACGGCAAGTCCCTTCGTCCTCCTCCTGCTCTGAGGTATCCTTCCAGGATATCCTATCAGCAGTGCTTAGCAGGAAGCCAGCTGGCAAAACAGAAATGCGGTTTGGAAAGTTCCTAAAGCAGCAGCATTAAGTGGGGCAGGAAAGGGCACATTTGCAGCCGGGAGATAATAGCTCCATAACCGGCCGGTCTGGCTACTCAGGATCCACACTTACCCGACTGGACTTCCTTGCTCTGCCAACCACCGCCACCACCAGTAACAACGAAACCCTCTATACGCTTTCCCATCAAGATTCAATTATTCTTTGTATGAATGCAGATACTTTTCCCTTCTCCCAAAAAGGGGGGACACAAATTACTAATGATCGTTGAATTGATGACCAGACTCCCTCTCTGGAGCAGGTCAGTTATTCCTCCGATTCAGTCATAGTCTCATCTGAATTTCTTCTACTGAAGGCTGAATTATGAATTTACCACCCGGTAGACTTGTGAGATAGTTTTATCTGCCCATCTTTACACATGCACAAAAACATACATAGTAAGGTAGGAAGAAAAACACCAAGCTGCAATAGTCTTTATTTTAATAATGTCATAAGATTGTAATTGATACTTGTAACTTCTCTTTCCCTTTCTGTTTGATTTGTTCTTAGGAAGGACGTCAAGTGGTTGGGTTTTATTTTTGCTTGGCAGTGTGATCCAAACTTTCAGTATCAGAGCATCTGAGCATTCCCTTGTCCTGATTTCTTTGAAAATCGCTTCGGTTGTCCATCAGATTTCATTATTGTACACGGAAATACTAAAAAGTGTCCTCAGAGAGTCTCTGGGGTTCTAGACATAGTCCTCCCTGCCGCCACTCAATTTTTCCTTAGTAATCTGAAGTAATTATCCGAGCCAGTAGCATAAAGAGCCAAAACAAGTTCAGACGTTAGTTTCCATTTTCACCTGAACAAGTCACTGCTGTGTGTCCTGGCGAAAACATTCTGCCCTTGGGAACCAAGACTTCTCAGTCAACAAGACTGGAACTCTGATGGGCGGTAGGCAATCCTCTGTGTGTAGTTGTTAGGTGTGATACTGAGAAGGTCCAGTCCCACTTCCCCCTTGATTCCTACACCCATATATTTTGGCTGCAGAATAGACAGCACCATCTATTGGTTGCTGACTCAAAATACTTCGTCTTGCACTTCAATTGAGTTTAGGAGGACACTCCACTGTTCCACTGGTCAGCTGCTTCTGGGCGGCAGAGTGTGTGGTAAGACCAGGGAATGCGATTGGAATGACCCCATTACTGCACTTCTCTGGCTATGAAATGAGCTCTTTGATCAGGGACGATATTGTGCACACTGCTGTGGTGGGAAATAAGGCATCTGAAGGTCCATAAATGTTGTATCAGGTAGCAGGAAAATATTTCTGGGGAACCCTTGCAAATTGTTGTGGGAAACGCAGCACTAGCAGGTCGATGGCCGCATGCCAGGCGCCAGGGGCTCCATTTGTTTCGGAAATGTAGAAACGAGACTACATCTAAGCAGCAGCCGCAACTGGGATCATCTAAGTGTACAACAATATACAGTTATTCAGCAAGATCCATCCAACTTCCATATAGGCCAGGAAGGCAAATCGAACAGGAACGTGACGGTTACACTATCCCTTCTTTTTGTCAGATATTTGACGGTGGAAGTAACCTCTGAAATTCCATCAAGGACATGGTATTACTCATGTTTTACAGTCCTGGTAACAGCAGAAATTTCCAGGGGCTTCCACTTGCCTCATTTTTACCACAGTGGCCCTCGGTATGCAGAGACCCCATAGGGCAACTGCGGGATGTATAACAGAACTGTCCTACCTCTGAACTAGCCCACCTCGGTGAGGGCGGGGCTGGGTATAGCACCCACTCAGTCAATTATTCTTTGAAGACTATTCTCACATGTAAGCTGAACAGACTCTGGACGTCAGGGAAAATGAACGTCATCTACTACAGTTACTTGAGCGGAACAGTTTCTGAGCTCTATTTTGAACACATTGAGAAATTAATGATATCTAGAAGGCCGTTGTACCAGTCAGCCTGAGATTCAGGGAAGGAGATTCTTGTTCTTTTTCCCTACTCACAGGGCTCTGTGCATAGCTCTATCATAGCATTTAATAGGTTTTGTTTGAACGACCTATTTCTATACTTGCTTGTTGACAAGACTATAAAGTTCTGTGTCTTTTTTTTTCTGTCAGTGCCCATCACGGTATCTGGCCTACAGTAGATAGTCATTAAATGTTCATTGAGCTGAAATGAATGTTTTTCTCTTCGTCAGCATTTTTGTACAATTTTAACAAACTCTTCCAGGAGCGACACAATGACAGCTGATCCATAACCAAGAGATTGGCTGCATTTTTAACACTGACTCAGTGCCTGCAAATCCCAGCCAAGTTATCTTCAGGCAGTCGACAAAACCCTCTCCCCAGGGAAAACTGGAGTGATTAGAACCTACGAGTAATTTATAAAGTGTACGCTACTGTTGTATTTCTATGTTAGGATATGATGTGACATAAGTGTATTTAATTGTCTTGCATCCCAAAGGAATGCCATCATTGATTGACACCATGTACAATCCCTCAAATTTAAAAATTAATATTCTTACAGAGTTTACATTGTTTTCTTAGAACAAAACAATAAACTATCATCAGTGAGACAATGTGTAGAATCACACAGGACACTTTTTTTAAAATATGAAATTTATTGTCACAGCGAACTCGTCTATGAAAGGAAATACATCGTTTAGTCTGAAATAGAATATGTGTGTATATTTTAGAGTCACTAAATTCCAATGATCAAGTTCCCTCTGTTGCATTAACAAATAAGCTGGTGTTTGATTTCTAGTACTTGTATAACTGGTTGGGATAAGATCAGAAGTTACCACATTTCGGTGGCTTCGGAGAACACACAGTGCTCCCTGTTTGTACAGAAATAATAGCTACTTGGTTTACACTATTACTGTTCTCCATGCTATCCACTATCACACACCAAAATTTCTATCCTTTGTGAGTGTTTTTTTTTAATGGAATCACCTAAAGAGTATCATTTAGAGCCAGAATTTTCCAATACAGCTGTCTGGTTTCTGAATATGGGTCATAAACAGCTTGGAGGTGTCTGACCTCCAAGTCTGCAGGGGAAGGCGAATTAAGCCTCTGAGAGGTAGTACGTGGCATTTCTCTATGGTGACCCACTTTGTCCAATACCCAGATGAACATGAAAAAAAGCTGGGTGATGATAGCCAAAGCCATTTGGTTGTAGATATGAGTGATAAGGAAGTATAAAGTACAGATTTACAAGGACAGGGGGATATCAAAACAAAAGCAAAGAGAAAGAAGTCATTACTGAAGTGTCCTCGTAAGAAATAAATAAGCAATATTCTTAACTAAACATTTCCAGTGTCTTATTCATCAAACTGTACTGATGCTGATCCTTGGCCTTTGCAACACTATTTTTGGAATGTGAAATTTGTTTATATAGTTTTTGTCCAGGTTGGCTCACCGGTTACCTAATAAGCACTGTGTTCTGTGTTCACATTGGCTGGTTGGTTCTGTAGAGAAAAGATCTGTGTCTTTGCTATGGCTTGTACGTCATCCAGTTTGCCTCTCTCCCAAGTGTAGGTCACTGATTGTGTGGATAGTTTGGTATGGCTGATTGTAATTATTGGAAGGACAACCCAAAGCAATTTCTCTCCTGATAAGGGTAATACGGTAAGAAAATTGGACACCTTTCCCAAGCCCCTTACCACCTACTCTGTGCTTAAACTCTCTAGATGTATTATCTCACTTAAATCTCATCAAACTGCCATTTTCAAAGGTAAGGAAATAGGCTTTAAAAAGTTAATGACTTGCTGTGTAAGTCATACAGATACTAAGAATTTGTAGCTGGAATTTGAACATGAGATAATTCATATCTGTTTAGCATTTTATGGCTTACTAATTGCATTTACAAAGATTCCTTCACTTCATATTCCCAGACAGTCTTGTGAGATAGTCAGGAGTTATTATCATGTTCTCAAATGTGAGAACAGAGGCTTTGAAATGTCACTCAGCTAGCAGCTGTTAGGGCCAAGCACTAAATTCAGGCTTCAGGATCTTTCAGTTATTAGCCAAGGTCAGGCATGCGTGTACTTATTGGCGGATGTGTACTTATCATAAAGCTAAAGTCTGTATAGTAAAAAATAAAATGGAGACTTCATAATTACGTAGGTTACTCAGCCTCTACAGGGCCCCAGTCACTTCACTTTTACTTAATGAAATTAAGATCATGGATGAAGTATTGTCAACAAAGCAAATATTTTAAATATTAGAAGCATATAAAAATATCAGGGGTGATACTAGAAAGCTTATATTCTGTTACTTATTCCATTATGTTTTTAAACTGTTGAAACAAAGCTTTTCTGCAGTTGAAGTATCTGAAAAGCATTTCTTCTCCCTCACAATTATGAGATACCAAATGCATTTGTCATATTCTTTTTAATATATCTTAGTTTAGTAATGTTAATTTTAGACAAAAATTATATATTTGACTAGTAAGGAATGACATCTACTTCTTTAGAACTATAATTTAAACTTTTATCTTTTGCTGATTGTTGAAGTTGCACATATACAATATTTTTAGCTTTAAATGTCTCAAGGTTTATCTTGAAATTGCCTTGACAGATGAAAAAAGTTTTATATTTTAAAGCAAAACTCCTTTAAAATTGGTGGAGATAGTAGGAGGATGACAATCTGTTATAAACAGAGAAAAAATAAATTTAGAGTTTCAAGCCCTATTCCTGAGTAGTAGGGTACATATTTAAGCTCACTTTAATGTATGTATTTTAACTTGATTTCTACACAAATTGATAAATCAGAGCATCTGGCCAGTGGTTCCAAGTGATAAGCTTGTGAAATCAATTACTGTGTTCAAATGATAGCATTTCAAAACCTGTTTTATTCACAAATGAGAATATGTAAGGAGGTGAACACACCCATTCCCCCATGCACACGTAAACACATGCAGTGTACAAGTGTGTGAGGTAGAGATTTTCCAAAATCTCTTTTAACTAAGAAAAAGCTATTGACTTGCTCCCATTTTTTTGTATTAATAAAATTATGCACTCATATTTTTCTATGTAAATGCATGTGCATGAATATATGTTTATATATGTATTCATTAATTTAAAAATAAAAGCAAAGCTTTAACTTGTGTGCATAAATAACTACTGGATGTTTGAGTACAGTTGTTTTTGACTGTATAGACTACATTCCCTCAAATCAAATAATCAGAAAAATTTTATTGAGTATCCACTCTGTATTTAGCTGTATGTAAAAAGGAAGACTCAGAAGTCTAAGAGATTCTAGCCCTTGTTTTTAAGTATTACAAAAATAAGTCCCATGCGTTGGTGAGGATGGGTTCAGTAGGATGTCTCAGACTGCCACAGAGTGGAAACTGGTTCAGTCACTCTGGAAAGCAACTGGTGCTCCTCAGTCAAGTGGAAGATGAATACGCTGGGAGACCCAAAGATTCCAGTTCTAGATCTTTGCTGTAAAGAATCTCCTGGATGTGTGCACAAAGAAATGGAAGGAAAAAGATGAGTTGCAACATTTTTTGTAACAGCAATAAACTGGAAAGATTCCCAAAACCTATCCACAGTGGAATGAATGCATAGAGAATAGTATTTTTATCCAGTGGAATTTTATAGATATAAAAATTGCCATGGCTATAGGCACACATAGATGAAACTCGAAGATATAATGTTGAAAAAAATCAGAAAAATATATTCGGTGTGATTCTACTTACATAAAGTTCACATATATATGGAAAGTAACGATTAGCTGAATATTTGGTACTAGGGCTAACTTTAGGAGAGCAGGGATGTGATCCAAGTAGAGCATCTGGAGGTTTTAGGTTATATTCTATTTATTAACTGATGGTAGATATACAATTATTTGTTGTATTGTACATATATAATAAAGGCTGTCTTATATGTATAATTCACAGTACAATTAAAAATACATATCAGAAAGGAGACAAGAAAGAAGAATCTACCACAATAACATTAGTTGTGTAGATTGGTTACAGGTAACTTCTTCCTTTTTCCACGTTTTTCTATAATGTGCTTTTATTACTTTCATAATTAAAATTAGTAATTCACTTATAGGTAAATGACAATATTCTGACTAAAGTCTCAAACCTAACTTGAGGCAGCTTTATTTAGGACCATGGATTTTACAGGTATCTGCGGAGTGCCCATGATCAGATAGAACACCCCGAAGGTGGCCGTTCTGTCAACACCTGCACTTTCGGAAACTAGAAAGCTATTGAGCTGTTCTTGGGGAGGTAGCAGCTCATTCCTAAACATTCTGAGTTGAAGGGAAAAGACGAAGTCATACTATTAAAGCAATTTTTTCAAACTGCCAAGGATCTCTTCCTCTCTAAGGATTTACCTGATCTCCCTCTCTCTCCTGAGATTAAACTACTCTCTCCCTATCTCGCAGCCATACTTCGTCCACATGCTTATCCCTGCATGAATTCCATAGTAATATTGTTATCGTTCGCTCAGTTCTCCACTAGGCGCTCAGCTCTCTGAGGGCAGGGTTCAAACCTCAGGTGACTTCATAGCTCTGTTTCCACCATTGTGCTTAGAATAGGGTGGCTGCCCACATAATGTTACTAAACTCAACAAAAGAAGCAACAAAAATTTTAAGGGCATTTGAAAGACACATGGCTATGGAAAACTGAATTTGTAAGAAGCTAGTCGTCATGCAGAATGAGTCAATATGTTTCCATCATATTTAAATATAAGATCTTGAGATAATATATTATTGTCTCAAAAAACTTAAAAACATTACACAATGCAATAAACATAATAAATTGGTAACGTCTGGCTTCCACATACTGCCACCCTCACCATCTCCACCCTCCTACTATCCAGCTCAGGCAGTAAACCTCAAACTTGCTATTTTCAACTGTAAGCTATCTGAGGAACTTGACTTTCCCCCTGGAACGTTGGTGTGCAGGCTCTTGGACTACAACGGCAGGACCATACTTGGTAGGGCTATCAGAGTATTTGCTGATTTCCATCTTCTGTTATAAAGCATTAGAAAATGCTTCCTTCTCATAAGATAGCAAACAGCCTAAATGTCTGCAAAACAATCCTTATCAGCACCACTAGGAACAGGTAGCAACTTCCCTGTGGCAACTAAACGTTTGCAAACTACTGATATGACACTGTCTCGTGATTTCTCAAGTCCTTAGATATCTCCTCCAGACAGAAAAGAAAGGGTCTTTTTCTTCTCTGCTCCTACTGGCTATCCTGCATTCTGAGTAATGGGTCTGTGTTAAAACAATTGGGCCACTTTGTTAGAAACATGGTAATCTAAAACTTTAGGGCAGGGGCAGGTGATCCTGTAGGCATGATTTATAGAGGCAGACTTTTTTCAGATCAGTTTGACAGAGATAAATCTAAAATTTGTCAAAAATTTGTTCACTATTCATTGGAAAAAAGCAGAGGGAGAGGATGGGAAAGGGAGGAAGACAAGAAAGAGGAGGAGGGGAAGGAGGAGGAGGAGAAGGAAGAGGAGGAGAAGGAGAAAGAGAAGAGGAGGGGGAGGAAGAAGGAGGGGAAGAAAAAGAAGAAATGAAAAGCACACACAAGAATGCACCATAGTTTACTGATTAAATTTTCTAATAAGACATCCAATTCAAGTTGCCTTGGCTTAGTTAACTTAAACGTTGATTCAACCATTCTGAGTGAATTTAACAGAAAATATAGTCTTAGGGATCAAGCTTGTATCCAAATCATAGTTTCATTCTCCTGAACGCTGGAACCACTATGTAAAACAGTGGTTAAGAGTATAGGAGAGTGAGGCTGGGGATTTAGCTCAGTGGTTAGAGTGCTTGCCTTGCAGGCACAAGGCCCTGAGTTCGATCCCCAGCACAAAAAAAAAAAAAAAAAAAAAAAAAAAAAAAAAAAAAAAAAAAAAAAAAAAAAAAGTATAGGAGAGTTAGATTGTTGGGTTTTAATACTGATGCCACCACTGCCTCTTTGTGGGAATCAAGCTACTTACTCTCTGGGTCTCTCTGTTTCTACATCTGTGTTGTAATACTCACCACTCATGTGTGTTACATGCATTAAAATTATGTCAATACATATAAATCATCTAGCACAGTGTTTGACACTTAATCATTGGTTACATCATGTGGATTTACTGCAAGCTAATGAAATTTAGCATCAGGGCCTCTCTCTTGGAAAAGCTTCCTCCGAGTTCTTGGGAGGGGCCCTAGCAGAGGCGCTTATGTGATATATAATTCTATGTGTCCACTTGACCAGGTTAAAGGATGCCCAGTGGCGGGCAGGACATTTCTGGGGTGCCTGTGAGGATGTTTCCAGAAGAGATTAGTATTTGAATGAGTAGACTGAGCAAGAAGATATATCCTCACCACTGTGGGGGGCATCATTCAATCCCTTGAGGGCCTGTGTAGAACAAAAAGGTAGAGAAAGAGCAAATTCATTCTTTGCTTGAGGTGAGATATCCAACTGCCCCTTCCTTGGACACTTGCACTCCTGGTTCTTGGGCCATCACACCTGGACCAGAACTACACCACGAGTGTGTCGATCAGCTTTGCATTACTATAATGAGGTTCCATTTTAAAAAGAAGATAGGTTTATTTTGGTACAATTTTGGAGGCTTCAGTTTATGACCAGCTGGTCCTATCGCTTTGGGCTTGTGTTGGCCCGGCCATCACGGCAGGCGTGTGTGGCAGAAGAGGCCTCTTCACCTCAAGCCTGGGTATGAAGAGAGGCAGAGGCAGAGGCTGGGGTCCCAGTGTGCCCCCTCAAGGGTACAGCCCCAGGAACCTAACTTCTTCCCACTAGGCCCTGCCCTTTAAAGGTCTGACCATCTCCCAGTCGTGCCACGGGCTGGGACCCAGTTTTACACATATAGACCACTGAGGAGACATCTAAATTCAAACTACAGAACCAGTTTTCCTGGGTCTCCAGTTTGCAGACAGCAAATTGTGGGACTTCTCAGTCTACATAACTACATGAGCTAATTCCTCCTAATAAATCTCCTATAAAGCCATGTGTGTTCTGTTTCTCTGGAGAATACTACTAATACAGCTCACACATTTTAGTTTTTAGTTTTGTAAAATTGAGCAATTTTTCATGGCAACTAGCTAAGGTTGCTGTCTCTTTCCATGCTAAATGCCACCGCACCATTTTCCCTTGTGTTTGGAGGTGACTGAGTGTCTGGCGAAGGGGACGTGAGCTGGGGACGTGCCACTTTAACTGAAATTTGGAAACACATTTTGGTATGTTTCAACAAAATGATTTGTAAATTACAGACCCTTAGTTCGCATGTAAGAGAAAGGTACCCTCTTTTGTCTTCCGTAAGAGCTTTTATTAAGGCTAAGAGGAAGTTTGGATAAAAATTAATGAGGTATAAAATAAGAATGATAAAAATGCATGATGAAATCAGTAGAATGTTTTAGACATCAAGAAACAAATTGTAAAAAAAAATTTTTACATCATTCCAAAAGCAGTATTCTTCCTTAAAGAAAAAGATAAATTTTTGGATGTAATAGATAGGCTCTTAGATTGTTTAATACTCTAATTAATGAAGAGGAAGAAGTCAGATGATCATATTGAGAAAAAACAGAAATTTCCCAATGATCGAATACAAAATACTGATTTTTACAAAGATGACAGAAAGCTCAAAAAATATCCCTTTAACAATAAGGAGAGAGAGGACCAGTTAAATAATGAGTATGGCAAATTGTCACTGATGCCCTAAATTTTTATAGTTAATACACAGAAAAAACTTGTTACATGTCTTGCTGAATCAGATGTCCATCCTAAAATGTAATATGATATTAAATACTGAATGTAAAACTGAAAGAAACGGTTTTAAGTACAATAATTTTAGAAATCCCCAAAGTTGATCACATTAGAATGATGACTGAGTTTTTAAAAATGTTTTCTACAGAGAACTGTACTACAATATTGTTATACGAAGGGGTGGTCAGAGAGTATGCAACCAAAAATATTGGCCAAAATGTGTCAGGCAGTTTGTCAAGAAAAATATTTTGGCATTTCCCAGGTTTGGGGTGTTTATGAGCATGGGAGATTTTATTTTCCAGTGGTGGTCTCCTCCGGATCTCCCATCCTACATGCTCTCGCTGTAAGTGGACTCAGGTTTCCCAATGAACCTGAGCAGACTCTGAATGTGGCTGAAAAGACAGTACAGCAAGCAGAATCAAACCTCCCCAAAATATCTAACACTCCGATCTCCATAACCTGCAGACATGCTATCCTAAGTGGGGAGGGGCAATTAAGGCTGCTATTCAGCCGATCTTGAGATCCATTATTCTGGATTATGCGGGTGGGTCCACTGTAATCACAAGGTCCTCCTAAGTGCAACAGAGAAGTAGCAGAATCAGGGTGAAGAAAGATCGAAGATGCTATGATGCTAGGTTTGAAGATGGAGGAGGGGGACAAGCTAAGCAGTGCAGGTGGCCCCTAGACACTGGAAAGGACAGGAAGTGTTGGCTCCTCCTAGCACCCTCAGAGGGAAGATAGCCTGCCAACAGCTCGACTTTAGTCCCAGTGAGCTCTTGCTTTCTAGAACTGTAAGAGAATGAATGTGTGTTGTTTTAAGCCATAAGTCTGTGGCATTTGTTATAACAAAATGTGAAGCGGATCTATGCACTATGTCATTGCCAATGCTAGTTCATAAAAGGAGAGACAGCATTCACCTGGTTTTCTTTCAGCCTCCTCGCCATGCCATGAGGAAGTACAATGACCACACAGCAGGCCTCATGGGTAAGTGCTCTGGCCACCAGCCACAGCTGAGGGCCCAGCTCACAGTCAGCACTGACTCCAGACTATAAACAAGTGAGCCACAGAAGACAGCGGCCCAGCCACCAACCGACTGCAGGCTTCTGAGCTGGAGTGAGGGCTGCCCACCTAAGCTCAGCTGACCTCAGAACTAAGTGAGACAGTGATGAGACTGTCGTTGCTTTAAACCACTACCTTGGGTGTGATTCACTGCACAGCAAGAGTCAGCTGGATCAGTGAGTATATGCCAACTGTTAAGAATTTAAAATTTGTTTCACTTCAGATAAATACTCACTTTCATATATAATTTTGTGTTTGTGAATTCTTCTCTTTTTCCTAGAGACAGCCCTCCAAATCATCAAGCTTCAATTCCCCTCATTCTGCAAATCTGGTTTTCCTCCTGCATGTAGCCACAATTTCTTCTTTAGAATGTAGTTGAAAACATACTATATGTAATTAAACAGACTTATAAATCTTTGCTATAAAGCAATCTTTCTTTTTAGAACCTGAAAAAAGCTTCATTTTGAAAACACTTTCAAAATGTTAACCGAAGCAGACTGTAAGCTTATATTCCTTATTCAAATCACTTTAAATGTCAACTGCCTTTTCATTTGAGATCAAAATAAGAGATCATTACTTTCACAGACAGTAAAACTTCTTTTGGGAATAAGGTGATATATTCAACAGATGTCTCTTAAATGATTCTTTGCTGAAAGTGTCAGCTTCGTGCACTTTGATGTCAAGAAAAGACAGGAAATATCTGACTTATGTTATGGTTCTTGGAATAAATTCTAAAAGAAGAATGTACTGTATAAATATAATATATGGCATTCTAGAATGTAGTCTGGGCCACTTAAAATATATTTGTTTTGGAAGTTGGCATGGTATGGCGGGCCTCTAGCCCCAGCTCCTTGGGGGCTCCCAGCTGAAGCAGGAGGGTGCTTTAAACCCAGGAGCTCAGGGTCAGCATGGGCAACATAGCAAGATCGAAAGAAAGAAAGAAGGAGAGGAAGGAAGGAAGGAAGGCGGGCAGGCAGGAAGGAAAGAAGGAAGGAAGGAAGGAAGGAAGAAAGAAAGAAAGAAGGAAGGAAGGGAAGGAACGAAGAAGGGAGGAAGATAAAAACAAAAAAAAATGTACATTCGGGTACTTTGGGACAGATCCACACTTTGAGAGAATCAGCTCTGCTTTCAGGAATGGCTGTGCTCTGCTTTGCGTGTCCCTTTGCCAGCCTTTCCACATCATGTCAAAGCTAATTCATTTCAGTTGAGTCTCAGCATAAAAGAAAGGGCCCAGAAAATAAAGAAATATGTTGGCCACAGTCAAATGAGCATTGAGTGCCGGGTTTCCGTGATAGTTTACAGCAAGCTAGTAGAAATTGGAGGGGCTAAACTGGCTGGCAAGAAAACTGGCCCTCTTGCTGTAGTTGTGGTTTCTACAGTGCAGACAGCTGCCACAATTGGCCGGGCACATCAGTATCTGGGAACTGTGTTGTGACTGTCATTAACACTTGCATAGATTTAAAAAGAAAAAATTATTCAGAAAGATGCAGTGTTTTATTATTAACAACAGCAGCGACACGATACCTATACGGTAAGTAAATTGTAATACAATGGGCTTGCTGATTTCAGGTTTGAGAAGGTCTCATCCATGAGAAGATCAGAAAGGAGAATATATGAGATGCCTCTCTGATTTATTCTGCTGATGAGGAAAGGGATTAACTGTCGGACATATAAATCATCTCATTTTTCCAGGTTCAGATTCAAGCATGAACTCTCCATTGAGAAATCTGAATCACTTTAAGATGGCACCTTTAATCTGTTATACTTTCCCTATTTCTCTCCTGGGACAGGGGTTTCCTTCTCCCTTGCGGGTTCTGCCGGCAGGGTTAATCGAAACAGGAAGTTTGGGGCTGCAAACCACTTTCAAAGATAGAAAACAGCCTCGACAGGCAGCCAGAAATAGTGAGGAAATGGGGAGGGGAGGGTGGCCTCCAGACACCTGGACAAACCTTGCCTCTGAGGTTCCTTCCTTCGGGGCTGCTTTCCACCAGTTCTTTGACGGGCTTGGAGACGACCCCCACCCTTTGCCTTCGGGAAGCAACAGCATGGTGAAAAACCCTAACAGCTTAGATGTGTTTAACAAACTGCTCTCACAAATACTTGCATTTTGTTGTTACACATGAAATAACATAACTACCCATTTCAACCTTGTCCTCCTTAGGCTGGAAAACCAAGACACATGACAATGGAAATTATTCAGAGTCCTGGAGGTACTAGCCAGTGAGTTGGGAAGTGGGGTCTGATCCCACAGTCATACCCCACCATGGACATAAAAGAGTATGTTCTGGGTGGCATCTTGTTTTATTTATATTTTTGTATCCCTGAGGCCCAGTTCCACGCCTAGCACTTAGTGTGTATTCCCTACATGTCTGTCATATAAAAAGCTAGGAGTCACTGTCACAGTTTGTCATTTGAGAAGGATGACGTCTGGAAAGCTGTGGGGATCTAGATGCCTTGTCTTCCCATAAATCATTTAGGGCAGCCCTTTGGGCAGGCTGTTTTCTCTTTAAGGCAGACACTTATGAGCAGGTTTGCAGGACACGCCTCACCAGTCAGAGTGGCTGAATGCAGGCATTGTTTCCCTGTTGGCGCTCCACCGCTTATTTCTTGTTTTGTCCCCACCTTCTACTTTCAGTCTCCGATGTCACTGAGGACAACGAGCTCTGTGTTGGGCCTTCATGGGGCTACCAGAGGTAAGTTTTATTACCCAGCCCTACTGCACCCAGCACGCTGCTGCAGAAGAGCTAGTATCCTACAGTCAAATACATCCCTTCCAAACCCTTCTTGGTGCTGCCCTAGTTCTGATTTCCTTATTTCATACGGGCACATGCTGCAGGAAAGTCTCTTTCAGAAACTGGCTAGGAAAGGCTAAAAGGTAGGTAACGGGTAAAGTCCAATTAGTGTAGGGGGAATGTCTTTTTAATAAATAACACCTAGAGTTCTAGCACAGAAGCCAAGGTGAAAAGGACAAAAAGATTCTGGAGGAAAACTATTTTTATATAATGAAAAAGATAGGTCACCAAAAAATCAGCAGAGGAAACTTGCACAATTCTCTCTTCCCCCAGAATATCATCACTGTTAAATGCAAGTGTTTAGGGGGAGAAAAAGGATCATGTAACTATCGAACGAATATTTTTAATGAACTGCTATCCTTTAAAGGGACAGGTAGGCTGAAAGGGACAAAGGGCTCTGTGTTGCACAAGTCATCAATCTCCTGCACTGAGCAGGGCTGCAAAGAGCAGGAAGTTCAACACCATTCACAAAGCTTCTCGCTCTACTCCTAAAGAGCTCTGTACATTGTTCAAGAGGCTATCTGGAAAAGGACACACAAAATGCCAGTTACAAAGTATGGTACACTTTCAAAAGGCCATACTTCCAAAATTGTTATATATATTTAATGCAATCTTGATCAAAATACCAATAGCATGCTTCACAGAATTAAAGAAAACAATCCTAAAATTCATTTGGAACCAGAAGAGACCTAGAGTAGCAAAAGCAAATATGGTAACAAAGGCAAAGCAAGGGGCATCACAATCCCTGACCTGAAATTACATTACAAAGCTACTGTGATAAAAACAGCATGGTATGGGCAAAATAACAGACATGAGGATCAATGGAACAGATTAGAAGATACAGAAACAAAAAACAAACAAAAAAGAAGATGCAGAAACCCAAACACACTCAGCCACCTTATCTTTGACAAAGGGGCCAAACACTATCACTGGAAGAAAGATAGCCTCTTTAATAAAAGGTGCTGGAAAAACTAGCTTTCCACTTGCTGAAGATTACAACTAGACCCATTTCTCTCACCATGAACTAAACTTAAATCAAAATGGATCAAAGATCTAAATATTAAAACAGAAACACTAAATCTGCTGGAAGATAGACTAGGGACAATTCTTGAGGACATAGGTGTAGGCAAAGGCTTTATGAACAAAACCGCGATTGCCCAGGAAATATCACAAAGAATCAACAACTTGGATCTCACCTTATTAAAAAAGTTTTGCACAGCAAAAGAAGTCACAAACAGAGTGAAAAGACAACCCACAGAGTGGGAAAAATTTTTTGCCAGTTGTTCGCCAAAGGACTAATCTCTAGACTATATGAAGAAAAATGAAAAAGAACCCCAAATTTAAAGACCCAATCCAAAAATGGGCATCTGAAATGAATAGACACTTCTCAAAGAAGTAGAAATAGCAAATAAATGTATGAAAAAATGTTCAACATCACTGGTCATTCGAGAGAGGAAAATTAAAACAACACTGAGATTCCATCACACTCCAGAAAGAATGGCTATTATCAGGAATTTAGCCAATAACAAATGCTGGAGGAGCTGTGGGAAATAGGGAACACTTCTCCACTGTTGGTGGGCGTACAGACTGGTGCACCTACTGTGAAAATCGGTGTGGAAATTCCTCAAAAAACTAAAAGTAGAGGCTTCATTTGACCCAGCTATTCCCTTTCTTGGTATGTTTCTGGAAGAATTAAAAGCATCAGGGGGCTGGGGATTTAGTTCAGTGGTTAGAGAACTTGCCTCACAAGCACAATGCCCTGAGTTTGATCCCCAGCACCAAAAAAAAAAGCATGTACCACAGTGATATATGCACACCCATGATTATAACAGCACAGTTTATAATAGCTAAATCTTGGAAACAGCCCAAATGCCCATCAACTGATGAATGGATAAAGAAGATGTGGGTTTTTTTTATACCATGGTGTAGTACTCTGCCATAAAGGATAAGCTTGAAACATTTCTAGGTAAATGGATGCACCTTGAGATCATTCTCTTAAGTGAAATAAATGAGACACACATGTTTAAATACTGCATTGTTTCTCTGGTGTGAGAAACCGAAACTGTAAATAGGTGCATGGTACACTTAAAAAAATAATTTTATACCAAATAGTGGTCTAAACAAAGAACAATTTTTTTTAAGTTTTCAGATTTTAAAATTTTATTTTAATGGTACATTTTAGATGTACATAGTGCTAACATTCATCATAGGGGATTTGTATCCATATATGACACCTCTTGTTGCTTCTTTTTTGCCATTCCCCTCCCCTCCCTTCACCCCCTCCTCCTTCCTTATTTACAAAAACTTTGTTTCCATTTTTTCCTTCCATTTCTTGTTTCTCTTGTCCCTCTGTTCCTTCCCCCACCCCCTTCTTTGTTCCCCTTCCCATTTGAACACTTCTTTCTTTTCCCAATACATTTTAGTCTTTATTTACACTTTCAGTTTCTCACACCAAACAATGCATTATTTAAACACGTGTGTCCGATTTATTTCACTGAAGAGTATGGTCTCAAGATGCATCCATTTACCTAGAAATATCTCAAGCTTATCATTCTTTATGGCAGAGTAGTACTCCACATTTTCTTTATCCATTTCTCGGTTGATGGACATTTGGGCTGTAGCCAAGATTTAGCTATTACAAACTGTGCTGCTATAAACATGGGTGTGCATGTATAGCTGCAGTATAATGCTTTTAATTCTTTTGGGAAGATACCAAGAAGGGGAATAGCTGGGTCAAATGGAACCTCTAGTCCTAGTTCCCTGAGGAATCTCCACACTGATTTCCATAGCGGCTGCACCATTCTACACTCCCACCAAGAGTGGAGAAGGGTTCCTTTTTCTCCACAGCCCCTCCAGCATTTGTTACTGGCTGATTTGTTGATAATAGCCATTCTTTCTGGAGTGAGATGGAATCTCAGTGTTGTTTTAATTTTCATCTCTCTAATGACCAGTGATGTTGAACATTTTTTATATGTTTATTTGCTGTTTCTACTTCTTCATCTGAGAAGTGTCTATTCATTTCAGCAGCCCACTTTTGGATTGGGTCTTTAAATTTGGGGAGTCTGATTTTTTTGAATTCTTTACACATTCAAGATGTTAGTCCTTTGTGGGAGGAATAGCTGGCAAAAATTTTTTCCCACTCTGTGGGTTGTCTCTTGGCTCTGTTGGTGGTTTCTTTTACTGTGCAAAAGCTTTTTAATAAGATTAGATCCCAGTTGTTGATTCTTTGTGATATTTCCTGGGCAACTGGGGATTTGTTCATAAAGTGTTTGCCTACATCTACATCTTCAAGATATTCTATCTTCCAGCACATTTAGTGTTCGTTTTAATATTTAGATCTTTGATCCACTTTGATTTTAGCTTAGTGGGTGGGGAAAGATAGGGGTCTAGTTTTAACCTTTGACATGTGGAGAGCCAGTTTTTCCAGGACTACTTATGAAAGAGGCTATCTTTCTTCCACTGAGGTTGTTTGGCCCCTTTGTCAAAGATAAGGTGACTGAGAATGTTTGGACATGTTTCTGCAACTTCTAATCTGTTCCATTGGCCCTTGGGTCTGTTTTTTTTTGCCAGTACCATGCTGTTTTTATTATACTAGCTTTGTAATATAATTTCAAGTCAGGGATTGTGATGGCCCCTGCTTTGCTTTTGTTGCCCAGAATTGCTTTTTTTATTCTAGGTTTCTTTTGGTTCCAAATGAATTTTAGGATTGTTTTCTCTAATTCTGTGAGGTATGCTATTGGTATTTTAATTGGGATTTAAAGAAAGATCAATTTTTAGATCTTTTCTTTTTGGTCTTATATATTGCTATTTTTAAAATTTCCTACTACATGATTTGATATTTCCTCTTTCATGTCACTTATTTTATAGCTTATGTTCCTTTTCTACCTTTACCCTGTTAGTTGAAAACAAAACTCCCCAGTTTCCTTTGTGTTTTGGTCACAAACTCTTTTTTCTTTCCTGTTGTGTTTTCATCCAGCTGCTGTACATGAACTGTCATCTAAATTCTAATTTTAGTTCTAGTCTCCAAATTAGATGTATATCCCCAATTACATGTATTATGACGGATTTCTGGCCAGATGATTATAGCAAATAAAAGCAACAGTTTAAATAATGTTTAAAAATCAAACATGGATTGAATAATGAAAGTTGTAAATCACTTAAAAGCAATGTTAGCTTTATTTTCCAGAACCCTGAAGGTCACACCTCTCTGAGGTCCTTGGGGTCCCTCCCACCGCTTGCTCTCTGCACCCCAGAGTCTGTGTCCAGCTGCAGCTGGTAAAGGGACCTCTCTCCAAAATTCCTCAGCTGCTCCTGGAGGAGCGCCCTTGCTACACCTGTTCTGAGCTTTCCCAAATTTCACAGAAACCCAATCTACGGAAAACACACAGAAGAGAAGAAAGAGAAAGCATTTCCCAGGGTCTGGTTGTTTAGATTAGAACTCACGAACGTGCTATTTACCGATGTTTGGCAGAAGGCGGGATCGTGGAGGCAGAAAGTAACAACATTCCAGGGACTCTTCCTACCTGTCTAGAGACTCCGTGTGGAGTTTTTCTGGCCTAAGGCACCAGCTTGGATTGCTTTTTACCCTGCCTCGGGAGAGGTGTGGATCTTAATAATGACGCTAATTATAACGGACGGTAAATGATAATTTATGGGTGACTGAGAACCCCGGGACTGTGGGAGCCTTCAATGAAACGAGCACAGTTCAGCAATATTTTAACCACCAGACGTCTGCGTGTCCTCATCGGTGGGGAAGTGTTAACGGAAAGCCCCTCCCCTGAATTTTTTTTTTTAATTAAGCAAAAATTTCAAGGGACAGAAAGGTAGAAAGAAACCTCCTGTACCCATCGCCCAGCTTCAACAACTGGCAGTGTTTTTTGCCCATCTCGTTTTATCTACTTTATTTTTTCCTCCAGGGTTGGAAAACATTTGAAATACCAAAACAGGACAGCATTTCACTCCTGAATATTTTAGGAAGCACCCCGCAAGATGTTATAGTAACTCGATCGGTCACTGCAAACTAGACTGGCAGGACAACACGAAGTAGGACCGGCCGTCACAAAGGTGCTCGCAGCGACGCCGCGGCCCAGGCCGAGATCGAAGAGCAGCGGGAGACAGCGGGGCCCTAACAGAGGGCCCGCGCATTTCTCCGCCCCCCTCCCCCAGCACACGCAACGCAGACCCCAGCGTTGCTAAGGCCCGAGGAAGATGGAGCGGCCCGCGGCGAGAGCCAATCACAGGACTGCGATGCGCACCAGCTAGCCAATCCAAATTCTCGGATGTCTCGGGTCCTCCCTCTTCCGCTCGCCCCACCCATATCCAATCCGAGAGCCGACTCCTTTGGGCGGACTTTTCAAAACAGCGCAAAGAAAACAAATCTGGGACCTTTAAACGGTGCAACGCGACATACCACCGTGTCCTTCCGCCCTTCACTCTCTCGCTTTCCTTCCTTCGCCTGCAGATCCATCGCAGGATAAACCTCAGTCCCAGCTCCCACCTCACGCCGCGGGCTGAGAGAAGGCAACCCAGGAGGGCCGCGGTCCCAGCGGCCGGACACTGCGTCCTGGCGGCGGGACTCTTTTCTTAGTACGTAGCAGGCGAAGGATCCCTCCGCGGGGAGTCACGTGCTCCGCCTCTCGGGGGCGTAGCGGACTCAAAACAAAAACACTGCCAGTGCAGCGCCCGCCTCGCGGAGGGTGCGGGTGTGGGGCCGGCGCCGCGCCCGGCGGAGAGGGGGCCGCGATGGGTCCGGGGCTGTGAAGCCGAGGCCGAGGCCAAGGCGGCGGGGAGGGTCGGATGCCGGGCTCCGGGCGACGCTGAAGCGGCGGGTGCCCGACCTCGGAGACGCCCTGTTCCCTCGGGCCCGAGGCGCCGGGCGCCGGCGGGGGCGCGTCTCGGGCGCGGTGAGTGGGGCCCCGGGAGTGCCGCCCGCGGTGGGGCGGGGCGGTTCTAGCGCTCCAGCTGCGCCGGGTCCGCAGTAGGGCTCCCAGAGACCGATGGGGAGACGGGGCTGGAGGCCGAGGTCCACCGCAGCCTCACTTGGTGGCGCGCTCGGGCGGAGCTGCTAGCACTGACGGGCTCGGGTCCGCACCGGGGCGGAATTCTGGGGTCGGTGGTGGTGGGGTGCGGGGCGGCCCCCCACTCCCCGGATGGGGGCGTCTGCCTCTGGTACTCGGAAGCGGAGGGGGAGTCTGGGGGCCGGACTCCCCCGCGGGGCGGGGCTCCGGGTCTCCTCCTTCCCGTTCTTTGTTCCGTCGGAGATTTTTTCTTCTCTCCCCGCTATTGTGCGGCGCGTCCCCCGAACCCGTGGCCATCGCTGCCCTGGGGCAGAAGCTCCTCCCCTCCCTTGCAGCTCCGGGTACGGACCAACCGTGGGACACCCGGTTTGAGAGCCGCCATCGACTGGGGCTGGCCGGTTGGAGCCAGCGCTGGCCGGCGGACGTGACCACGATCCCGCCCCCTGCCACACCTCCGCGGCCGTAGGGAGGGTCCCGTGGGGCTCTGGCGGACTCGAAGGGTCCCCTTACCCGGTCTTCGCCGGGGTGTACAGGCGCACCCCTTGCTGGAGATATTGCCACCAGCTCTTTTCTGCCCTACTCCCCATCCCTCTCCTCCCTCGTCACCTCTTAACCGTTTGTGGTGTCTTTGGTGCAGATGAAGGATTTGGGGCCAGAGTACTTGGCAGGTCATGAAGGAGTCCAGCTTCTAGGATTGTTGAGCTTCTACTTAGAACAAGAACAGAGATTCCAACCTCGAGAAAAAGGGCTGAGCTTGATCGAGGCTACCCCAGAGGTGAGTTGGCAAACAAGCTTACTTACTCAAGCACCCAAGGGCTTGAAGGAGGCACTGCTCGCTCCCCCAATTGAATCAAGACCAAACCCTGCACAGTCTCTTCATACCAAAATGAGACTTTGTGGAGAACTAAGATAACCTTAATACTGCACACAGTTGTGCTTTTGTTGGCAGGAACAGAAATAATAAGTATGCAGAAGTGTTTCTTCAAATGTTGGCACCCTTAACCTGCAGCTGCTGGGTGGGAGACTCCTAAGGAATTGACCAGTTTACTTCCTATCTCTGCCTGTGAAGTATTTGTAGTAGGATCTTAAAATGATTTTGGAAAAATAAAACAAGGAACTGTGTCTCTCTGTTTCAAGGGAGTGGAATTACAGTGTATTTGCAACAATTCTGTGGAATATGGCAAGCGCCCACCTTTTAGTGAATTGCTAAATCTCTTTCATGATGTGTATTTTAAAAAAGCAGTGATTTACATCTTACATCTGGTAAAGTGTATAGCCTTAGTTAACTGATAGCACTTTTTCCTTCCATATTGTTGAAAATTGAGGAGGAAAAGTACCTCATTTATTGAATTTGTGCATTACTCATCCAGTTCTAAGAAAACGATAAACTTTGACTCATTGTTTTTGTGGCAGAATGACACCACTTTGTGTTCAAGATTGAGAAATGCCAAAGTAGAAGATTTAAGGAGTTTAACTAACTTTTTTGGGTCCTGCACTGAAACTTTTGTCCTGGCTGTCAATATTTTGGACAGATTCTTGGCTCTTATGAAGGTATTTTATCATTTAGAAAAATACATCTTCATTTATCTATGCCCACTGCCTAGTAAACAGGTTCGATAAGTAAATATTTATCATGTGAATGTAGTACAGCATGTTACAAATAAAGCTTTTAAATAATCAGAATTATGATCCTTAGTGCCAGACTCAAACTACAAAATTAAGTATAATTTGTTAATAGGGTTTTCTCTACCTCTTAAATATTTTCTGTTTGGAAATGTGACAAAAGGAAGACTATTAGGTTTCTTGGTACATACTGAAACATGGCAAATGAAGTACAGAACTATAGTAAAGGAGACTCTCTGCCTTCCCTGTCTTTTCAAAGCAGGGAGCCACAGTCTTATTAACAGCAGCAACTATTAGAAAAATATGGTGGTTCTTCCCTCCATAGGATTGCTGTCAGCTGCAGAGTCAGTGTTGGGGCACTAAGAAGAAAAGGCAGCCATCTGTCTGGCAGCTTTGCAGATGTCCCACAGGCTAAACAAACTGCTGTGCCATTTCTTTTGGGCAATATTACATTAAAGTATGGACTTCTGCAGACAAAGGTGAAATGTAGAAGTACTGTTTCTATATCCAAAGAAGTAATTGTTTTGTGTGTTGAAAGACAGTTTGTTTTGAGAGAGATTGTACTATTTTGGATTTTGTAAGTCTGAAATACAAAGTATAAAACTCCTAGAAATCTAGCTTTTGAACCTGCATTGAATTTTTTTTTTAACCTCTCTTTGAATTAAGTAATTTAAAGGCTCAGAAAGCCTGTTTTGTTTGTTTTAAGGGAAGTCTCAGGAAGGTCTGCAATGTAAAAATAAATGTAATTGTGGGTAAGGAGAAATACATGTATGTGAAGCAGCTTCATTGTGTCCTGTCTTAAGAGTAGGGGCATCATTACAGTCTTCTTTTGAGTGTCTGCCTTGCTAGAACTAAGTAACTGTTGTTAAAAGAATCCTTTTGTTCTTTGTTTTTCAGGTGAAACCTAAACATTTATCTTGCATTGGAGTCTGTTGTTTTTTGCTGGCTGCTAGAATAATTGAAGAAGAATGCAATATTCCATCCATTCATGATGTGATCCGGATTAGTCAATGTAAATGTACTGCTTCTGACATAAAACGAATGGAAAAAATAATTTCAGAAAAATTGCACTATGAATTGGAAGCTACTACTGCCTTAAACTTTTTGCACTTGTATCATACTATTGTATTTTGTCATACTTCAGAGAGGTCAGTGGGATTAAATATTAAAAGTTTTGTACTTGAGGGTTGCTATCAGTAACAGTAAAAGTTAACATTTATATTTATATTTTTACTTTGTCCACAGTTTGAACTTGGACTTTTAATTGGTGAATCTTTAAAGTCATTTAAATCTTTGCCTTTCTTCATATTGTGCAGGAAAGATATACTGAGCCTTGATAAACTAGAAGCTCAGCTGAAAGCGTGTAACTGCCGACTTGTCTTTTCAAAAGCAAAAGTGAGTCTGTTTCTCATTGATGTATGTCTCAGGGTTTGTTTTGAAATTTTAAAAAGTATTTCTTTTTTCTTTTTTTTTTGTAGCCATCTGTGTTAGCTTTGTGCCTTCTCAATTTGGAAGTAGAAACTTTAAAATCCGTTGAATTACTGGAAATTCTCTTGCTTGTTAAAAAACATTCCAAGGTAAATATTTTCATTTCTTAGTCTTTAAAGCCAGTTTCTTTCCTGATGTTTCAGTTTTTTCTCTGGTGCCTTAAACATTAAATAATACGTTATGGGGTTGTTATCTTTTTACATTGTGTACGTGCCTACGTGTGTATGTACCTGTGTCTAAAGTGTTGGAGTTTTCAAAGTGCAGCTTTGACCCAGACACTATTAAAATGAAGGGAAAAGCTGGACATGGTGGCACATGACTGTAATCGCAGCACTCTGGAGGATCACCACGAGTTCAAGGCCACCCTGGACTATAGAGTGAGACCTTGTCTCAACCAAAAAAAAAAGATGGGATCTCTTGTCACTTAGTCCAGTCTCTTTCTGCATGTAGGTGTCCCTTCTGTAGTATTCATGGCAGATGGTAATCCGGCTGTGTACACCACCACATGGACATTGTTCTGAAATGCATACTAGGGGAGAGACTTGATACATGCCCTGAAGGAATAAGATGACATCCCATCAAATTGTGGGGCTGAATAATTACGTTAATGGTAGGAGCATAACCAAAATAATAGCAGTGTTACTCTTTGTAAGCCTTTTAGGAAGACCAGCCCAGTAAGATTTTGCAGCCATAAAAAGGTATAAAAGCATCGTCCTTTTTCCTAGACTAATACTTTAACTGGAGAAACATGAAACTTTAACATGATGCGGTAGGTTCTGTTACTTATTGTATCTCACTGCCAGGAAATAGTATAGGAAGTACTTTGGGGTTGTTAGCAAAGAAGTAGGTCAAGAGACGCAAGAGGTTGGTGCTCAGGAATCTGTAAGAGTGAATATTTGGAAGAAATTGGTGGTTTATGGCTGGGTGTCGTGGCGCCTCATAGTCTGGGAGGCTGAAACACGATGGTGAGTTTTGGGCCCAGTCTTGGCAGTATAACAATGTAGTTGAGACCCAGTCTCAAAGATGAATAAGAAAGAGCTGGAGATGTAGCTCAATACAAAGGCCTGAGCTCAGTCTCCAGTACTACAGAAGGTAGAGAAATTGGTGGGCCAGGCAGATTTGGCAAGTCATTTTAGAGTAGGCTTTCAGGTAGAATGCTAGGCAGTGGCCACAAGATGAATAAGGACATCCAGCTCAAATGGTTTGGGAAGCCAAGCAGGACAGTAAGGCAGGGACTGTGACTGACCAGTTGTGGACCCAGTGGTGGGGAGAATATTGGCATCACTGAAAGCAACTTGGGAGTAGTTAATTTGTGTTGAAAGAGTGCGGTTTTAGATTCCTGTGTACCCAGATAGGTGGATGTTGTGTGAGTGTTTGGCAGCCTGTAGTCAAAATGCAGAAAATAAACCATGGCTAGAGATTGAGAGTTGGAATTTGTCATAAAGAAACTATGACTTGGGGAGTCCTTTGCTTAGGGGTCAGTTGAAGCTCTGGGGTTTTCAGCATTGGCCTTTTCCTCCATAGCCAAGTGAAGTCTATCTAGATAGGAATGCTGTCAAGTTGGAAACGGGTTTTAAGGTGGGGGCCAGGATTACTGAATTTTGACAAGAGGTCCAGTGTAGTGAAAGTTCCAGGAAGTCATTGGATACCTCAGAGGTGATGTCAGTAGAATCATGGAAAAGGGGTAGAAGCCACTTTACCAGGTGTTAAGATGTAGATGGGCTCTGGAAATGGAAGCCAAGATGATGTAAAAGCCTTATGTTTGTGGTAGAAGTAGATGGAGTGTGAAACGTTTTGTCGGTAACTCCTAGATTTTAATAAACAGTTTTGTTTTCATCCAAACTTTTTACTGATAGCCGCACATGGGAGTATCTTTAGTGAAAATTGAGTCCATGAAATAAGCCAGAGCATTCCCCAGTGGTGGAGGAGCTACTATGTCCTTTTGGGAATTTTCTCTAACATGACAACTCCTTCAGTCTGTCTGTTGGTACAATATAAATGTATGTTAGCAATCTGACAGTACTTTTGTTTCTGCAGCAAAGGGAATGTTAAATTCCTTTGTATCGGGACAATTAAAGAATATACTTAGAAGTTCATTTAGGTCAGTGTTTTCTCTTAGAATAGTCAGTCTTTTCTGTATATTAATCGATGTAAATTATAATGTTGTCCTCTAAACCAAGAGGGCCTGAATTTTGGCTACACACATTACAGTTACCTGAAGAACTTCAAAAACTTGGGAAACTTGGCTATGAAACTTTTATCAATTAAACCAGAAAGTGGGAGCCAGCCATCTGTGTGTTTTGCAGGTCATGTGCCATTCCAAGGTGAATCAGGATGTGAGAACCACTGCCCTAACTTTGTCAAATTTTTTCTTTTAGATTAATGACACTGAGTTCTTTTATTGGAGGGAGTTAGTTTCTAAATGCCTAGCTGAATATTCTTCACCGGAGTGTTGCAAACCTGATCTTAAGAAGTTGGTTTGGGTTGTTTCAAGGCGCACAGCCCAGAACCTCCACAGCAGCTACTACAGTGTTCCCGAGCTGCCAACCATCCCAGAGGGGGGCTGTTTTGACGGAAGTGAAAGGTAAGCAGGTGACTTGGCCAGTTAGACTTCGCTAGATAAATACTGATTTTTATAATTTTTATATTCACATTTTAAGAACTGTGGAGTCAGATGTGGTGGTACACTCATGTAATCCTAGCACTCGGGAAGCTGAGGCAGGAAGATCACCACGAGTTCAAAGGCAGCCTGAATTACAGAGCGAGACCCTGTCTCAAAAAGCAAAAAAAACAAACAAAACTGTGGAATACTATAAAATAAGGCCTTGGAGAATGTCCATTTTCAAATGGGCATCATTTTTTCAGGTGGGCAAATTAACCAGCAGTAGTTTCCTTTCTAACACGTTCCCTTCCTTTTGTTTGTCACCTCATTTCCCTTGATCTTTGAAATATAGTTCAGTTAAAAAACAAAACAAAAACTAAAACAGCATTCTGGGCTTTTTCTGTAAGGCTGGATTTCTGACATGGTGCTGTCGAGTAGGTGATGAACATAGAGAACATTGCCACCGATGGGGAAGACTCCCATAGGTGGTTATGTAGTTTTGTCAAGTGTCACCGTTTTTTCAGACTTTAATGATTTTGTTAAGTGAAAAATTTTACTAAATTTGATTATCTTACACTCTTCTGATAAAGGACTGGAAGTTCCGTTTGCATGGCTTGTTAAGTTTCTTGCTTTGATATTTGAGAGGGTCAGTGATGCAATTACTGATACAAGAATACATTTAAATAGACCGTGGGCTAGAAGATAACGTTGTCTTTAGCTTGCATTTAAAAGACTTAGGTTTCAGCAGTAGTTGCTGCTGGAGTTGTTAGTGGTTACTCTTTTTGTGAGGGTTGCTAGGGTTCGAAATTGACCTCGCACTTGGTAGGCAAGCAGTTCACCACTGAGCTACATCCCCAACCCCTTAGAGTCATTAATTGGTAAAGAATAGTTTTGGCAAGTTGTAACTTGTATAAACCTCTCAAAATCTGTATTTTCTAATGAGAGTACAATAGACTTCACTTTTGGAAGTGTTATAGAAGAAATTTGGCTGTATAAAGTAACTTTTGAGTACAGAAATCTAAGACTAGAGGTTCTCATACAGACTCTAGCAGGTTTAATTTCTTCTTGCTTGTAGAGCCTCCACGTGTTGTCATGAGGAGTGACAGCCTCTTTTCTTCCCCCCGCAGTGAGGACTCCGGTGAAGACCTGAGCTGTGGAGAGGAGCGCCTCGGCAGCTCTCCCACTGGCCGTCAGGAGTGCGCCTTCTTTTTCGACTTCAAGGCCGCCCAGACGCTGTGCTTTCCATCTTAGAGCCCTCCCTGGTTGTTCCGTGTCAGAATTGGAAGCGTGTGCTGGTTTCAAAGCAATAAACGGGGGAGGAGGTAGTTTTCTGGTACAGCCCCCACCTAGGCAGGAATTACATAGACTGGAATACCTACCTTCTATTTATTATCAGAGCAGATCTGGCCTATTTTCATATTTAATCCTAAGCCATCAAATGGGTTAGTGCCTCTTAAACAGTTAACAATACTTTAGATGTTGGCACTTTATTTTTCTCGTTGATCTTTAGCTACTTGGGAGAGAAGGAAAGGTGCTGATACCTTTGTTACTTTTCAAGATTTTTAAAGATGAATAGTGTAGCTTAAACTTTTTATAAAGCCTTCAGGTGTCTATTCAACACGTAGGAGGCTGTACAAGTGCTTCCTTACAGGGACGATGGATAACCCATTAATGGTTTATCTTAGATTTCCTTCTACCCTACTCTCAGAACAGACTACAGGACTCTTCAATGTCAAACACCTATTTTGTTGTTTTTTTTTTAAATGGTCAGTGTACTATCTGATGCAGATCCCATATATTTAGGAATTACAATAATGATATCTCTATGAGTTTAGTGTGTAATGTCTTAATTGAGGTTTCTGCTAAAGCAGAAATAATTGTCGGGCTAGGGCTATTCAATAGTTGCATTCTTAATGCCTAAGTATTGTCAGACTGTAGTATTTTAATGTTATTTAAAAAATTCATAATCTGCTAGTTTTGCATGTAGCTGTATGAAAGCAGTACAGGAAGTTGAACAGAACTAGGGAAATGTGGAATTGACAAATGATTTAGTAGCATATTTTATCTCGTTTTGTTATATTAAAAATAACCTGCATGATTACGTTTTGTTTCCTTTGTAATTTACATTTCAAAAATAATGTGTATTAGTGTATGGGTGCCAAGATTTGAATATGAAGTAAAAAGAACTCAAGTGTTCGTAGTATTATGGTTTTAAGCAAATCTGTGGTGACACAGCCATAAGAATGGGGGTACATAAACTCTGTACACATAAGACTTTGTTCAGAGAATTTTTAACTTTATAAACTGTATATGAAAATGTAAATCTTTCAAAAATGTACATAAAAATACTGTATTTTTTTACTGTGTGATAGTCAAGTCATTGCATGTAAATATAATTTATTGTGTATCCAGTATTATAACCAGACATTGATGACTTTCTTTTACTGGTAAGTCATCCATTGGACGTTTTCCAAAGTGGGCCTTTTTGAAGTGATAATAGATGACAATTCAAAATAAAAAAATGAATGCATTGTTCTTGCTTGCACTTACATCTTAATTTTAATATTTTTACAATTCTGTATTTTTCTGTGGTACTGGCGATCGAACCCAAGGATTTTGCGTGCTTGGCAAGGGCTCCTTACCCAAGCTACACCCCCAGCTCAGCTTGCTGTATTTCAGTGAGAAGCCTTCAAGTGCAGCTGGAGTGCCTCTAAGGGTTAGTCCTTCGACTGCCAGAAGTTCCCCAAGCAACAGTTCCTTGCCATAGTTTGGCCGTTAGCTGTAGAAATACAGAAAATGATCTGTCACTTAAGAATTGACCCCTTGGGGCTGGGGATTTAGCTCAGTGGTTAGAGTGCTTGCCTCACAAGCACAGGGCCCTGAATTCGATCCCCAGCACCAAAAAAAAGACCTCTTGGGGTTGGGTATTTAGCTCAAGTGGTAGAGCCCTTGCCTAACAGGCGCAAGGCCCTGAGTTCAATCCCCAGCACACCCCCCTCACCCCCCCAGAAAAGGATCTTTCTGGGATGGACTTATTAAGCAAGCTCTCAGAGACTGGTGTATAACCTGAATGCCTATTAATTTATAGTGAAAGGCAACAAGTATGAAATAGGCTAGAATGTCCGGGTTGGCAGATGTGTACAGTTTTTCTGGAAACGAAACAAATTCTAATTGTGGCTTGGTGAATAAAAACAGGGTTTTAATAGTGATGGAGCCCACCAACCTCTGGCTCCGGATCTCTGAAGTCGTGGTTTGTTTTGCAAGTGGTCCTTTTGCACAAGTATCCCGTATAGTTTGATTTTTTTTGGAGATTGCTTCTCACTAGTTGGTTAGAAAATCAGGTATACCAAAGATAGTTTTTATGTAATACCGCTTTCTCCCTGAAAATACAGGCATGTTTTCCTAACCACCCAGTAGAGAATCTCTGCTTGAGGATGATGGCCCTTCTGAATAATTTCGGTGGTGGGCAATATACTTTGCTTTCAGATTCTGATTTAAGATGTAAAATTTGGGCTGGGGATTTAGCTCAGTAGTTAGAGTGTTTGCCTTGCAAACACAAGGCCCTCAGTTCGATCCCCAGCACCCGCCCCCGAAAGATGTAAAATTTATTTGTGGCTAAGTCTTGTGACCCTCGTCAGTTCTTCTGAGGAAGTATTGGTTTTCTTACCAGATATCTTTCTGGGTGAATCTGTACATGGCTGCTTCATCTGTTCCAAGTCTGTCTTTTAGTGTATTTAGTCTAGATTTCCTTACTGAGTGCTCAGCCTGTTTATTCAAAACTGGCAGACTACTTGGAAGATTTTGATTACTTCTAAACTTGCATTTCCTGTATGTCTACCTTGGTGAGTAAGACTTTTATCTTTTCAAGTCTTAAACTTAAGTAATAATCCTTATCTCCTTCAGCCTGTTTACTGGAGGATCACCAGCTTCTATCATAATTTTATTTCTATCTCTTTCCTCAGTCTCTAGTGGCTTGGTTCAGACTGTATCACATTTTCTATCAGCATGGTTACTGCAGTATCTCAGCGCTTACTCCAGGCTTCTTCCCAATCTCTACTGTCTCTACATATCCTTTGAAAATAGGCAGATTGTGACTGTCTTGATAATAGGTCCTGCTGAAATCAGGAGACCGTCTATATCATGCCATACAAGTCTTTCTAACTGGGCCTGTCTCTGCCTTGTTTTTCCTTGCTGTTTCCTAGAGCTAAAAAATGCGCATTACAGAAGAAAACTGGCAGCTATGTGGAAGATGGACTGGAGAATATAGAGATGTAGAAAGCAGACCAGTAACACCCTACAGAAATCCAAGAGAGGTGAAGGATTGAACAAAGTAGAGTGGGGATAAGGAAAAGGTAGAAATTGAGAGACTTTGTTTTCTTTAGGTATAATTAGGGGACTAACAAGTCCAGGAGCCTAGTCATGGCCTTTTTTTCCCCCATGACTGAAATGACTAAAGGTTAGACTCAGGCATCCAACACATTCAGATCAGGAGTGAGAAGGAATTTGGCTTCATCCTTGCTCTCCATTAATCTGCTAAACTTTGTAACAGATTTAGCTTTCCTGATTTTGATGCTGTTGTTTCTTAGGATATGGTATGTACGTTTTGCTGCTCCTCCTGTAGAGTTTGGTGGAGTATTGTGCCAGGGCCCTGGGTCTCCACCTGTTTGACTCCATTTTTCCATTTGACCCCTTATCTCCAGGGAATAAGACCAGACAAATAAAACTCTTCTAATTATCTCTCACACCCAGAGCTAGTACTCAAGTTAACTATAGAGGCATTGACTAAATACTTCTCAGTAATTTTAACCATTTTCTTGGTCTAGGCTCTGCATTTTTCCTTTAGGTCCTTTCATTTCAACTCCAATGTGGTGTACTCCCCGTATTCCATCTCTCCCACCACATATGCAAATTGTCATTTTATTTTGACAGTCCACTTAGGTTTTTATATGACAATGTACTTGAATTTGTCATTTCTGAGCTGAATTTTTCTAATTGTTTAGTACCAAAAATGGTACTAAACATCCAGGCACTAAATATCTATCTTTGTGTTTAGGAAGTCAGATTGTTAGTTTCTCAATGTGGCAACTAGTGAGTCTTCTCATCCCTGGTGTTACAGCCAGCTTGTGTTTAGATGTCTCCCCAAAGTCTCATGTGGTCATAGATAGGGCTTTTCAGAAGGTGGCTGGATCTAGAGTGTGTGACACTGGGTTTGATTCATGGTACCACTGTAGGTTTAAGGGTGTCAGTGCTACCTGCCCAGCCTGGATAAGATATAAGAGACAGAAAGAGGCTTGTTGCTTGTAGCTTGGTGTCTTCTGACTTCTGTCTTTTGCCTGCCATGAACTGTTTGTCCTCTGCAATACCCCTCTGCCATGCCACCCTACCTTGGAGCCAGACAACTATGAACTGAGATCTCTACAAACTGTGAGCCAAATGAATCTTTCTGACTTTAATTTTGGGGGTTGGGCATTTTGTCTCAGCAATGAGAAAACTAAGACACTTAGTATACTTGCTGCTCTTCCCATCAATTAATGGAATCTTGTTTCCCTTGAATTTCGGCTGCCCTTGTGATTGGCTTTGCTTACAAAAAGTGAAGGCGATTAGGTGCGTGTTCAAGACAAGGCTTTAAGGAGACCAGCTGTAGCCCTTTAGTCCCAGCCGGCAGCCAGCCACCATGCTGCAAAGGAACTCCAGCTGGATTACTGGAAGATGAGAAGCCAGATGGAGACACGCTCTTGAGATGAGAGACCTTCTTGGGTGGTCTGAGCTCCCAGCTGAATCCTCCTGTGTCCTCAGCTACACCGTGGTGCAGGAGCCACACAGCTGATCCCAATCAACCCACAGACTCGTGACACATAAGAAGTCATTGTTTTAAACCGGTAGGTTTGGGGGTGGTTTGTTACACAGCAGTAGAGAACTGAGACAGATTGCTTGTTATTCATGGTCAAATGGTGATTATCCCTGAGTTGTAAAATATGTAAGTGCTGTATATTTTTAAAAATGGACTTGAATTACTGGTGTATCAGCAGAATAAAGAACGAACTTTTAAAACTACACACTGTGTAGATCTTTCTTTTAATGAAAATCTTTGATGGTTACTTGAGATTCCTTAGCATCGAGTTCAGACTCCTTACCATGATTTAGAAGGCTTTCCTGGGTTGGCACTCACCTTCTTCCCTCGTGGCATCCACCTATGCATACTTCCCAGCCTCCCTGCATCTCAGCCCCCTCCCCTTGCCATGCCTTTGTTTACTTCTGCAGCCCGTGCACAGGTTTTCTTCTGGCTGGAGCACCCTGTCTTAGTTACCTTCTTATTGGGACAAAATACCCGACACCCACCACTTAAAGGAGGGGAGATTTGTTTTGGCTCATGGTTAAGAGTCCGTGGTAGGCTGATTTCAAAGCAGAAACAGCATGGTAGAAGGACTTGGGTGGAGGAAAGCTGCTCATATCGTGGCAGCCAGGAAGCAGAGAGGAAGGAAGAATTGAGGAGGGCGATGTACACGTCTAGGTCACACCTTCAGAGACTTGCCTCTTCTGACCAGATTCCAACCTTCTAACAGCAGGTCAGCTGTGAACCCATCAGTGGACCAATCCATGGATGGGTATAACACTCTCATAATCCAGTCGCCTTCCAAACACATCAGACTTTGGAGGGACAATTCAGATCATACCATAACTCTGTCACCCTTGTCTGGCAAACTCCTACTCAATCAGCTCGGGAGTCCCTTCCTTCACTCGTTTCTTCCCTTGTCCATTCACCCACTGGATGTCTGCAGATCTCACATATGCCAGCTACCAACAGTGCTTGCTGTATGCTAAACCCACAACGCCTTCGTGAAACAGTCTAGTGGTGGTACCCAGCAATTCACAGCAATGTAGTTTTAAGCATTGTGATGATATTTTCTTCCAAGATATCTTATGGGAACTTCTTGACTTTGCTTTCTTTGTCAGTGATACAGGTTTCCATAAAACCCTGTTTTCCCTAACGTTATCGGTTAATATCTTTGCTTACCTTACCTGTCTGCCGCATGAAGGCTGGGTTCTTTGTTGAATGTACAGCACCCAGCAGGGTAGCTGGCCCATGGTCCTCTTGCTGTTGCTGCTTTATTACAATTAACAAGTAACTTTGCTGGCCACTTATGTCCCAGGGCCTTTACATGAATTATTAGTCTTTACCACAATGCTATTTGATGAGTCTTGCTATTGATTTCATCATATGTAAAATAAGACTAAGGATTAGAGAAGTTAAATTCCTTCACACAAATCTAGTAGGTGGCAGGGCTATAAGTCAAACCAAGTCTGCCTGTCAAACACTATGCTTCTAACCATAATGCTAAACAACTACCCAATAGTGCATGATACTCAAACAGTTGTTGAATGAATAACAGAAATGTATATAAAGAAAATCCTACTCAAAATTCCAGTCAAATAAATCATACTGTTCTGTTCTATTTTTAACAACCTTGTTCTCATCCATATAAAGGAAAAGTTGCTAAGATATACAATTCAAATGCCTTTCCTAACTCAAGAGCCAGATTAGAACAGTAATGTAAAAATCTGTGGCAGTCTAGTGGCGGTGTAGATGAGGACTCATCCAAGCGGGCTTTGTTTGGTTTCGTGCTAGGAATCAAATCAAGGGCCTCGTGCATGCTCAGTATCCGCTCGGCTAAGGCAGGATAGAAAGGAAATACGTGGATAAAAAGGACACACATCCTAAACTAGTGATGGCGAACCTTCTAGAGCTTTGAACAATACAAACAGCCCGCTCCAGCACGTGTGCTGTAGGTTCGCCACTCCTAGGAGCACATAAATGCCCCCAGCCCTAGACCATAACATGCCTCGCCTCTCGATCACCCACATTCCTTTCTGGGTGTGCGCTTTTCTGGTCTGCCTAATGAATCAGCCTATTCCTTTCTTGAGTCCTGCAATTCGTGTCATAAGTCAAGAACCTACTCTGTGGGAGGGTGTCCTAGTTACTTTCTTGTTGCCAAGAATATCCAATACCTACAACTTTAAAGAGAAGAAGTTTGTTTTGGCTTATAATTTATGGAGGTTTGAGTCCATAGTAGGCCGGCTCCAAGGCAGGGTGGCATCACAGAGGAGGGTTGCTCTTGGCATGGCGGACAGGAAGCAGAGACATCACGGGAGGAGAGAGGGAGATACACTCTTCCAGGCCACACCCGCAGCGACCCACCTCCTCCAACTGGGCTTCACCTCTCAACATCACATTTAGCTATAAACTCACCAGTGGACTAATCCATACAGATGAGTAGTGCACCCCCATGATCCAATCACCTCCCAAAGCTCCACCTATGAGCACAAGGAGCTTTGGGGGGACATCTAGATATAAAACATCACAGTGGAGAGGGGCAAGTTGAGGTCCCTCCCTCCTCAGTGTGGGGTCCTCCTCAGAGCTCATCCAGTGACACAGCCACTGAGCTATACCCCCCACCCTCAAAGGTAGGAATTTTAATTTGCCCTCGAGACCTCTTTGTACTCAGGCCTGCAGACCTTTCTGAATCCCTGTACATCTAGTTCCTTTTACAGAGGTTATAGTTTCTACTTATTGATATCCTGGTTGCAGGATCCGAAGTTGCTCTGTGTCAACAGAGGTAAACTTTGTAATGATAAGGGACCATTTTGTTAGGGGTTTTCCTGCCCTTTGCTTGGTGGACTCTTATTCAACATAGTAATTACCTCATACTCATTTATGCTCTGCAATGCTGCCAATAATTATTTCAGTGTTTACCTAAACTGACCAGGCATTCTGCTTCTTTTGGTCCCTCAAGAAGCCTCACAATGCTGGGTAAAAAGGTTTGCCAACATTTTTTGTGTGTTGATAATTACGTCTGACCATGTCTTTTCTGTTCTTGGTTACAGCAATTCATAGTTTGTAAAGTTAAGCTTCCATGCACACAGAGTCAAATTTGCCCTCTGCAAACTAGAGTTCCCAGTCACGGATAGTAGAGTGTGTGGGAGGCACAGCCCACCGCTCCTGTTATGTGGCCCTTGTGCAAGAGTCAGGTATAGTGAGGAAGGACACAGGCTATGCACTAATCTGTCAGGATTTGGGTCCAGGTTTGGCCACTAACTCTGACCTGGTAGAGTGTTCACCAAAGCATTTGTGCCCCTTTCTACATCTGCCCAAAGGGGCTAATAATAGTGGCTACCTGTGAGGGACACAGAGGTGTCCCAGCCCCGAGAGCCTGCTGGGGAAGAGCCCCAACTACTGACTGAGCTGGGAGGAGGTATAAAAGGCCTGGTCCCCACAGTCCTACAGAGCATAATCTTCATGTAGCATCTTGGCCCTAGAGCTGTCCTTTAGCCCCTGCGGGGGTTGTTGGGCCCATATTATACTCCATCATTTTCTCTATCCATGTTTCCTTCCTTGCACTGGTGTTGATCTCAAGGACCTACCTGATAAACATTGGGCACCTTAGACTTTGTTGCAGAACCTGCAGTGCTGCCTCGTATTTAATAAAATGGTGCACTCTAAAGAATTTGCAACAATACCTGCTACATGCTCTGGAAATAGCAGGACTCAATTATTTAATCATTTTGGAGCTTCTATGGTGTAGAGTGTTGTTCCAGGTGCTGCGAAGGCAAGAAAGAATTAAAGCACAGTTCCGAAGCTCATGATCTAACAGGAGAGGCAGATGGAATGGAAGAAACACAAAGAAGTATGTACCAAGTGCTGTGCTGGCATCCTGGCTTCATCACCGCATGCCTTCCTGACCTTCTAGAGAGAGTGGTTTCAGTCGGTCAGCAGGGTCCCTATAATCTGGCTTCTTTGGGGGCCTCTGGCATGCTTGTTTCCCTCCGGCTCATTCTGTCGTTCTACTTTTAGAACATCTTTCCCCTCACTAAACACATTCTGTACGGTTCATGGGCAAATATCTCCAACAGGTTTATAGTTTTGTGGAACTTAGAAACTTTGGTTTCAGGCGGGATTTGAACACCTATCAGCTGTGAATGTAGTTTTGGGCAAGCCTCAGTGACCAGGCTGGGTACCCCAGGAAGCAGAAGTCAGAAGTACAAGAGGTTTGTTGGGGGTGATGCTTGGCACTAGGAAAGGGGGAAGAAGAAGGGCTACTGTCTTAGTCACTTGCCTTGTAGCTGAGACTCAATCCCTGATTCTGACGATGTAAAGGAGGAGAGGTTTATTTTTGGCTCATGTTTCAGCCCACAGTCTGCATGCTCCACGGCAGGACAGCATGGTGGAGGGGCGTGGTGGAGGACAGCTACTCACGTCAGGCGTCCAGGAAGCAGAGAGAGTGAAGGCAAGAGTGGGAAAGGGAGAGAAAACCTTCGAGGACACACCCTCAGGGACCCTCCTCTTCTGACCAGGACCCACCTCCCAATAGCAAGCCAACTATGAGCCCCAGTAATCTAATCACCTTTCAAAAATCTCACCTATGAGTGTGTGAGGCTCTTGGGGGACACCTAGATATAAACCGTAACAGTTGTACAGGGGGAACCTCAGTACTGCAGGTGTGACGGAGTCAGCTGATCCAGGATGTTGGAGCAGGAACTGCCTCTTGGTGCACACGCTGGGCAGAAACGGCCGGGTCTAATGTTCCTACGTGCTGTCCTGGCTGAGGATGCCCTGGGAGAGCCTGGCTTGGCCCCGATGCTGGGGGTGGGGGTGGCGTGTGGTGCTGTCACCAAGTGGCCGCCCTCCTCCCCATGGGATGGCAAGTTCTTTCTGGAAGAGAGAGCCATGTGGCACACCTCTGATGTGCTAGAACCACATAATCACTCTGAGAAGTAGTTTGTTAATCTACAAAAGGGATACTGAGAATAGTAAAGACTCTCAGCACAAACAGCCCAAATCTCTTTGCTAAGAGACTTGACCAGACTTTAGCATGGCTTCTGATAGCCTCAGGGGGCATCATCCCAGGGACACAGCCCTGGGGCCTTGAAAAGAATTTGCTGTTTGTTCTAGGACACCTGACGAAGGCCTCTGACCTCCTTTTCCTCAGGTCTTTACTGAGAAGGGCTTACAAGTGTGAATTTTTTCTCTGTCCCTTTGAGGTGTATATGTATCTCCTGCAATGAAGTGTCTGTCTCAAAGACCTGAAAGCCTTTGCTTTGCACTGTAATCATTAGGAAGGGGCAGGCCTTGGTCTTGCTCCCAGCTTCTGTGAGAGATAAAAATCTAAACTGGGAATGTGGAGCTAATGGGGACACCAGGGGCCTCGCACCATTACTGTCTTCCTCCCTGCTTTCTGGCTCTTCCTCCTTGCTGACTTGGTTTCCCCCCTCAAAAGACCTGGTCACCTGTACACAAAACAGGATGGAGCGTAGGTCTTTTTCCTACTCTTAGTAGTTACTGAATAAGGCCTGTTTTCACCACTTGAATGGCTTTGTTTATCTAACTAGGAAGATGTACTTTTCTTCCTTCACGTGGCTGTGAGGACTAAACAATTTAACAGAGAGAATAGAACTTGCAGCTCTGTAGAAATGAGAGTTGTCTGTGTGAAAGCATTATGAACAATATATTTGCCTGAGAGCTTTTAAAAAACATATCAAGGGGCTGGGGATTTAGCTCAGTGGTTAGAGTGCTTGCCTTGCAAGCACAAGGCCCTGAGTTCGATCCCCAGCACCAAAAAAAAAAAAGGAAAAAAAAAATCAAAATTTTTTCCTGTTACTACCTCTTCTTTGTAAAAATATGAACAATATAGAGAAAATAGATAACGCCTAAAATGTTACTACTCAGAGATACTCAGTATCTCTCAGTATCAACTGATTTTTTTAATTGAAGTCTAAACACATAATCCTTTCTCTTTCTTTCCTTTCTTTTTCTTTTTTTCTTTTCCTTCCCCTTCCCTCCTTCCTTCCTGCCTTCCTTCTTCCCTCCCTTCCTTCCTTAGCATAAGTGGAATTCTACTGTGTATACTCTTCTATAACCTACTTTTTTCCTTTAATAATCTGAAAGGGGAATGTGTCAGTGGCAATAGATATGGAACTACTGCCTTTCATTCATCTGTTTATTGCTTGATCAATTACTTGATTGTTCTGTGGATTGAACCAGGACTTTGCACAGCTAGGCAAGCCCTCTCTCACCGAGCTACACCCTCGGTCTATACTTTCTTGCTTTCAGTGGCTGCAGAGTTCATTGAAGGCTTATGTGATACTTTCCTTAACCAATCCCTTTGTGATGAACAGTTTTTTCTAACTGTTTAGTATTTTTAATCAAACCTGTAGTAAACCTTCTTGTACATACATTTCTGCTACTTGTGCAATCACTTTTAGGATAGACTGTATTTCTAGAAGTGAAATTCTTGGGTCTAAAGAAATATACATTTAAAATGTACACATTGTTGACCCGTTTAGCTGAAAGGGGAACACGGATTTACAATTCCATCAATAAGGCATGTCAGTGACAGCTTCCTATTTCCATGCCAGACCATTTTGGTGGGAGTGGGACAGGAGGACTCAGAAAAGCTAACGGGGTCATTAAATTCCCAAGAGCTCAGAGGAAGGCGTCTACAAGGCCCAGGAGGAAAAGGTGCAGTCTCTAAAAGCTGTGCTGAGAGTGACCTGTGCTTGCCTTCCCTTCAGTCCCGGGCTCCAGGTCACCTGCTGATTAATAGTACACGCCCTCCGTCACCAGGACATGCAGGCTCCTTCCTGCAGGACGGAAAGGCCAGCGGCTGGAGCCGAGTGCCCTCCGGCCTGGGCGGGCAGAAGCCTTTCCACGGCACCGCGCCCTGCCTGGGGCTACACCTGCCTGGCCTACGCTCCTCCGTCTCCCAAGTCAGAGGAACAAGGCTGACAGGCTGACGAGTCCCAGGCAGGGGAGGAGATCAAAGATAGCCGAGCTGCCAACTTGGAGCAGGGGTGCAGTGCCTGAGCTCAGAGCCTGGATCCAGAGCAGGTGCTCATCTTGGCTCATGCCATTTCCAGGTGGGTCACCGAGGCACAGGAAGGAGATGAAGACGACAAGGAGTCACATTTTATGTGCCTCCGTGCCTGGGTGTTACCAGTTGCCACAGTTCTTCCCTTTCCCTTTTTAAAACCAATGTTTTCCTTATATTGGAAAGGTTTGAGTGCATAACTTTTGTGGGGGGGAACCCTTAAAATACTGTACTAAGTAGCACCCGCCACACACCCATTCTAGTGCACAAGTATCTCCATGATGTGTGCTACCCGCCAGCTGTTGTCAAAAGGCCTGTCTGTGTTTTTCACATAGCTTCCCTGGGGCTCATCCCCCCCTTCCTTTGCCTCCTGCACTAAGCAGCTTCAGGGCACAGTGGTGCAGCTGCTCAGCAGCTGTTGCCCCGACTTAGGGCAGGAGCCCCGATGGGGCCCAGGGACACGGCTCCCTTGTGTACTTTCCAGACTCTGAGTCCCAGAAGCAGACATGGCTGCTCAAGCAAAAAGCGAGGTGGGCCGACAAGAGGGCAGAGGAATCAGGTGCTTGCCTTCCCTGGGCCAGACCCAGCTTGCTCTCAAGACTGCTTTCCTTTCCTTCTTTGATGCTCTTGCGCAGAAAAACAAGAGGGTACATGGGTAGGGAAGCAAATCTACTTACCCATTTTGTCCAATTATGAATGTCCACTGGTCCTGAGTTGTTGAAGCCAATGGATGGTCTGCCCTCAGAGGGCAAAGAGCCTAACGCCCAAGGTCACGCGTTTATGGTCAATAGGTATTTGTTATTTTATCAATTTGCAGAAACTAGACAGGGCTCTGAAACTTGATGTTAACTGCGAGGTCCCTCTGCAAGCATTCCAAAACCTGCTCTGTCATCGCAGTACAGCATGAGTAGACAGCCTTAGGAAGCTGGGGGTTTAGCTCAATGGTTAGAGCGCTTGCCTAGCAAGCGCAAGGCCCTAAATTAGATCCCTGACAACAACAACAACAACAACAACAACAACAACAACAACAACAAAAGCCTTAGAAATCTGGTAGTGTTGTTCTTCCAGGAGACTTTATATGAGTTGAGCATCCTTAATCAGAAAATCTGAAATCCAAAATGCTCCACAATCTAAAACATTTTTATTTTCTAATGCTCCAGAATCAAGCCCGGGGCCTTGTGCATATTAGGCAAGTACTCTGTCACCGAGCTGCCCCCCAGCCCAGCAACCTGACACTTCTGAGCTGTGTCACAACACCACGAGTGGAAAATTTCATTCCATGAATCCTAGTTTCATGCACAAAATTATTAAAACTATTTTGTAAAATTACTTTCAGACTATGTGTGTGAGGTATGTATGAACTATAAATGAATTTTGTGTTTAGATTTGGGTCCCATGTCTAAGGTATTTCATTTTCCAAATTCCAAAATTCAAGACATTTGAACTTGAAAACACTTCTGATCCTGAACAATTTCAATAGGAGATTCTCAATCTGTAGTATATTCATAGAATTGTAGTTTTATTTTATATTATTTTATTAATGTGAGTGTGTGTGTGTGTGTGTGTGTGTGTGTGTGAGAACTAAACTAAATGTAAGATTCTTCCTGAAACTTTATTGGGGGGAAATTTAGGAAAAAAAATAATACTTTACCACCAACATAGAAAATATAATTTTATTTAATCTGCTGAAATTCCTATCAATTAACCACAGTCCTTTCACACATACTAAATGTTTACTGACTCTAAAATTCTACTTCAGGGTTGGGAATTTAGCTAATAAATATTAGTAAGCAAGCTCAAATTTGTCCTTGGTCAAAATATTCCCTTGTTCTTTTTGGTAGTAGGATAATAATTAAGTTTCAAACTGAGTCAGGATAGAATTGTAATTTTAAAAATAGTTCAGAACTTCCATATACATTTTTAAAAAGTTCTGAATGTAGAACTTGCAAAGAGAGCATTCATACTAGTTTTCTTCTTCTACTAGGAGCAAAGATAGAAATAGCCAAGGGTCCGCCCAGGGGGAACGACGCAGACTGACAGAAATGTGGAAAACCCTGCCGAAGGAGCGAGTGGGCACATAGGTGACAGGATGGAAGAAGGGATGTGGTGGGGATTAGAAGATGCAAGCAGCAAAGCAAGCCGTGGGAGCCAGTGAGACCAGGCAGATCCAGGCTGGGGCGGCTGCGGGGAAGAGCCTGAGCCAGGAAGAGGGATCTTGGGTCTGGCAATAGCTGCTTGGCACAAGAAAGTTTTTTCACTGACCTGGAGTTCATTTTGCTGTTTTTAAGGCACGGGCTTGGGCTCTAGGACTGTCTGTGGTCCGCTGTAGCTTTGCCTTTCTCATTCCAAAACTTAGGAGGAAAAAACCTATGGAACTTCTAAACCACCAAGCCTTGCCTTCTGGGAAAGTGTTTCTTCAGGGCCAGACGAGAGGACTGTCATTATTTCTAGTTGTAATCTTTTCTTAAGATTACATCCAGTCAAGTGTGTTTTGAACTTGGTTAATTTTCACTTTTGAAGGAGAGAACTGATGAACGATTGCATAACTGATTAGGGTGGGAAAATGGAACGGCAGGCATTAATAAGTGGGAATGAGCACATTTAACACAGATACTCCCTGAAGCCAAGACAAGGGCAAAGGCCTTCACACAGACAGACGGGCGAACGAGCTAGAAGCCAGCCTGCTGTGGAAACAATCCCCACCAGGGCCCTGGTCAGAGAGGGGCCGGCTCAGACAGGCAGCATCGGCAGAGGGATCTGGGGGCGGTGCAGATGGTGGCAAGCAACAAGCCACGTCCACGTGCCATAGGCGGTGTGTGGGGAGTGGCCCTGCTGTCTGAAAACCTCAAATTGTGCTTCACAGAGGAAAGTTTAAGATTCATGGGTTATGGGAAGGACGTGAGTGATTCACTCTTCTTTCGGCTTCAATTTCACCTCTTCCGACTTGTTTGGTTTTGTTTATTTTAAAAACAGCTTCTGTAAGTTTCCTGGGAGGGCACTTGTGTCTTGTTCGTTGTTGAATGTCCATCGCCTGCGGGAATGCCTGTCACAGGGTAGGTGCTTAATAAATGAAGGTTAAGTGAAGAGAGCCACAAGCAGCTACTCAAGGCTGTCTCAGAGAACGTTATATTCCAGAACTGATACTATTTGAAAGGCTTTAACCTTGAGAATTGAAATTGTGAAGTCGATGCATAATAAAAGGGAGCCAGTATCTGGAGAATTTGTAGAGCGATATAAAATAAATAACTGAGCAAAAAGAAAGCAGAATGTCTTCTAGGCCCCGAGGCAGGATAAAATACGCCTGGTGTAGCATGCTTTGTGGAATCACATGGCTAAGAGGCACAGGATGACGGGACAGGGATGGTCTGAATGGAAACAAAAAGAGTCAGAGAATCTGAGGCCAGCTTTGCCAGCGCTCACAGTGGAGACTTGGGGCAAGTGATGTCCTTTCAGAAACAAGAGTAGCGCCCCTGAATGGGGAGCATTCTTACAGGGAAAAGAGATCAGTTAGGGTAGCCTGGCCGCCTTCTCTTAGCACAAATGTGACTTGATTTCCTCGGAGACTTCCTTGTAGGGAACAAATACACTGATGCTGCCCTTTGCTGTCAGTTCATCTTCTACAGGAAGCAGACGCTGAGGTGGAGTTAGGAGGAAAGAGGCTTATCGGGGTACAATGCCCATGACCATAGAGCATTAGGAAGTGGGACTGGGCAGGGAAGCCCTCATGCCACAGTGCAGAATAGACACCTGAGAAAGGAAAAGAGAGAAAAAGCAGAACTGGGCCAGGACAGCTTCAGACTATGCAGCGGATGTGCCCAAGTTTCTGCTCACCCAGTGGGGAGCTCTGGAATGAACATGGCCCTAAAGGGTGGGCGAGCCTGGGAGCCCCTGCTGGCATGCAGTGTTGGTGGGCTGGCCGGGAGGAGCATGGCGTAGCCCCAGGGCGCTGCAGCCAGTGCCTGCCAGCCGACTACTGTATGTTCCTCAGAGCTCAACAGCAGGTTCTTTTTGACCACTCTATCCACAATCATTTCCAAATCTCTTACTCCCTAGAGCTGTTGCTGCAGAGTTAGAGATTTGCTTTTGCAGCCTCCCTGGCAGTAATTCAGTTCAGGCTAACAAGGGTTCTGAGAAGCTAGCTGGGTGAAAAGACAAATCCTCAAATCTGGGGCTGGGGATTTAGCTCAGTGGTTGGAGTGTTTGCCTCGCAAGCGCAAGGTCCTGAGTTCAATCCCCAGCACCAAAAAAACCCCACAAAAAACCAAAAAAATCCTCAGGATATGAGAGGGACAGAGGAAGGAGACACTGCAGCTAGAGTCTTCTGATTTAGAAGGTGATCTCAATATTCAGAGCAGCAGCCAGCCACCTTGCAGCTATGGGAACGTGAGAAAACATGCTAAAAGATGTAATTCCTTGATGACATTGATGAATATACACTCTTTTCTTGTTAATAAACAATAAACAATGTGTTATGGTTTAACCTGTCATTTTTTCTGTTACTTTCAACTAACTAATACTACTTTTATTGCTTCCCATAACTTATTTATCTATAAGTTCTCAATAGTAGGTTTTATTATAAATTAGAGAGTTTGCATTCTAGCTTACATAGAAATTTCTGAATAGTTTGGTTACAGTGGACAGTCTTTGTGAAATCAGCGTTTACTGAAGGTCCTGAAAAAGCAGTTTTAAGGCATGAAAAGCTAAAGATTAAACCCAGCGAAGGGTGCCCACGTGCATTCACTAGGCCCTCTCCAAGCTCTCCAATCTTAGCAAGAAGTTTGCATTTATTCAGGCCCCAGGGCAAACCAAGGTTATGTATCCCAGTCAGAAATGATTTTTAAGCCTAAAACCTGTATGTGAAACAGTGGAGCAGAGCTTGCATTTTCTAGGTGAATTTGCTCCATTTAGTTAAGTAGAGTCTGTGGGACAGCAATCAAGCATCTGGGCTATGAGGGCCACGGGGCGTCATCTCGAGAGGTGACCAGAGGATGCTACCTGTTTACAGAGGACTAGTCAGCACCCTGGCTGCCTTCCTCCTTTAATCTTTAGCACCCCTGAGCACATCCACTCATCGTCATCTGTTAGGCAGGACAGAGCAGGGATGGCGAACCTTTTAGAGCTTTCAATGATAACAAACAGCCCACTGTGGCACTCATGCCATAGCTTCACGACCACTGGGATGGAGCCTAGGTAAGTGTTAAACACGGTTGAAGAAAGGATGAGGCGAGAACAGAAGACACAGAGTGGAGAACACTGCCTTGGGGATCTGCAGTCCAGGGAATTCTGCCTTTATGTCCCTTCAGGGTGGGGACTCTGGATCCCGAGAAACCTGTGGAACACTATTTAGGAACATAAATGGACTGTTTTGATGTTCTCATCTACACCAGTGTTCTCCAGAGAAAGAGACACACTTAAATTGGGATTTAATAAAAGGACTATCTCTGAAGGTCAGGGTGGGTTGTAGGGAAACCAGAAGGGAATGTAAGGTAAGTCAGGGCTAAAAATAGCAAAACTGTAACCACATTAGGCCAAAAGAGATGACAGGAGGACAGGGTTGCTGGAACCCAGTGAGAAGAGTGGTGCAGAAAAGAGGACGCGAGAAGGTCTGTGAGCTGGTGGAGAGGACACCTTGCCTCAGGGAAGGAGCCCCGGGAATAAATAGGCTGATCTCATACTCCTCCCTCCAGTCTCTGCCAGGGCTCCCCATTGGCTCAACCAAAATTAGATAATGCAGAAGCCTTATCAGAGGAGTCCAAATCAGCTTCCTTAGTAGGAAGCACAGCAGAGAGAATCAGAATGAATTTGAAGGAGAAAGAGAAGATACCTGGCCTTCTTTTTGTATGTCGTCTGGTAGAGACGGTGTAGGACATCTCTAGGACTCTCTTTGGAAGTGGTATATGTTTCTAGGACTATGGGTTTGGATCATCTGCAGATGGTGTAACTCACTCCTAAAAAAGTGGAGAGAGTCTGAAAAAATAACTACATTAAAACTTCAGGTTTACAAATCAGACTTGGACGCAGAGTGCTGAGAGAGGGGTTGGGAAATCCATCTTTGGCTGATATTGAAGGAAGAAGAAATTTCATTGCAACGAGTTAGCTACTTTTTTCATTCAAGAAACAATGTAATGGAAATATAATAGAAAATAAGTATTCAAGTCTAGAAAAAAAAAGAAAAATAGCAAGTGGGATCAAGGAGGGAGGTGAAGAGGTGGTGGAGTGGGCATTATGGAGGGAAGCGAAGCTCTCCAGAAACCCTCAGGTTATGACTCATTGCCCAGAATGTTGTCATGCAGGAGAGAGGTGGGCAGGCCTGGCCGAGTGTCTGGACAAACAAGCATTTCTACCTGGACACAGCAGTTCCTCAGACCAAGCCAGGTTTCTGGCAGGAGAGAAAGGGGAGCTGATGCTGGGCAGGCAACTAGCATGTCTACCTTTGTACACGAAACCAAGACTCAGCCATGTGAGGAAATTTATCCCAGAATTCACAGCTAGTAAGTCATGGAAGTGGGATTCAAACTCGGCTCTTTTTGGCTCTAAAGCAAATGTTCTGTCTACTGGGTTGTAGGTTGTAATGGAGGGTTGGTTCCAACTTTTTGACTTAGTACATAGTATAAAAGAACTGGAAATGAGCCCTGTAGTTATGGGTGGCTTGGAACACATGGAGAAGCAAATGTGATATTTTTAGGGGATGAGTTATTTTCACACGGAGTCAGGAACATTGGCTATTGGTTCCAGTTTTGCCACTGACTTAGGACCTAGGTAAGTTGTGAACTTTCCTGAGGGACATTTTGTCAATAAAAGGCAGTGATAATATCTTCTTAAAGCTCATGGATAATGTGAAATGTAGTAATAATCTTAAAAAAAGCTTTGATAGCCATGGGCAAAATGTTTTAAGGAAAAATCTAAGATGTCAAACCAGCATTTTAGACCACAGTGCTGGTAAAGGTGGAACACTGCTCCTACTGAATAGCAATAGTCTCAAGAAATTACTGTTAGGAACAGGAACCACAAAGAATAATGTCTCCTCTTCCTTCTCATTGTTTAAAAAGGCTTTCTTCCCCTCCTGTGCTCCTGGGCCTGGAGTTGGCCCACAGGGAGGATCACGTGGGGATGAGGGCTACTGACACGTCATCCTGGGGAAGCTCTGTGGGGGTCTAAAGTGGACACCAGCAGTTCCATTTTAGAGAGAAATGTGAAAAATATAACTATAGCAGCTCCTGTGGTATGCGGGATGGCAGAAATTAGGACTGAAATCAAGGGAGACTCATGATGACAGGTCTATACTATTTTGTTGTTAAGAAGCAACCCAGATTCAAAAATACCCTCCAATTGTAAGTCTTCGTTTAGAGGTATAAATCCTCCCTTTTTAAACCCTTAAAATGAGTAAATATGTTCAGGAAGGCTGTTGAGATTATCTAGATATACAGATTGCCTAAGTCTGAGTTCTGAGTTAAAATGTATGCATCATGCAACTATGAGAAAGTTGTTTTATTTTTCTGATCTATTTTCTCATCTTTAAAAATTTATTTTAATTTTGAAGATTTTATTAGTACATGTTTGCAGTACATGATTACATTCCTTGTACTATTTCCTCATTTTTTTTTTTTTTAAACAAGACAGGGTCTCACTCTGTAGCCCAGGCTGGCCTCAAACTCACAGCAATCCTCCTGCCTCAGCCTCCTGAGTGCTGGGATTACAGGCGTGCATCACCACACCTGGCATTTCTTTGTTTTTAAAATGGAATAGTAACAGAAGCATTCTTGCATTTCTTTGATTAGACAAGATGATCCATTAAAGCCACTGACCCCCCCAGTATCTACTCCATAATTATGTTAACAGGTGGTCTTGGGTTAGCCTCTCTACTTCCTGGAACCCCAGTTTCTTCTCTGCTTCACTAAGAAATATACCTTTTGGACTCTGCCCTTCCACAGCCCTGTACTAATCTTGATATGAACTTAATCCCTTTTATAAGAAATGCATTCACACTGAGCAGGTCACTTTTTTCCATTGTTGCTGTGGGTTTCTATGGCCATAGAGAAACAGCTCACCATACAGAATGTTCAGAAGTTTACTGGAAAAGTCCCCCTTTAATTGAGCTCTGATCCCAAGTCTTTCTTCCTAGTCTTCAGCCATTATCTTCTAAACTTACTCCAAGAGTGCATCCAATCTGGCTCTCCTTTCCTAGACCTCCTCTGTTGTCCTAGAAATAAAGTTCTTCTTTAAGAAATCTGGTGTGCCAACCTGTGGCTCTTTCACAACTGGCTGACCAAAGTCATTCTCCCTGGCACCAAGTGTCTTACCAACCGAGAAGATTTTCCCTCTGATCATATTCCTGAACTTCTTAACCTGTAGAATGCAGTGATGATTCTTGATGAGAAGCTGCGTCGAGTATTTTCCATTTGCTCCTCTAGGTCTCCTCCACGCCCCTCCCTACCCTGCTCTGTGCCTCAGGAGGTTGTCGATTGAGATTGCTTTAGTGGTGCCCTCGCCCTCTGGGAGGAGAGCGAGTTCAGGGCATTCTTTGGCTTCTTTCATCTTGCCAGATCACCAGAGGTGAGGTATACTCTCTACCAAAGGCCGCGCCTTCTGTCAGTTGGTCTCTCTTGCAAATGGCTTTCTCTGGGTTCTGGGTTTCTCTGCTCTTTCCCCTGGCACTGCCTAGAAGTGGACACTGCTTCTGCTGTAGCTGGCTGCAGGCATGCTTCGTTATTTCTTATGGCTTCACCTACCTGTCTACACCTTCCTTTATTAAACGCTCCTCAACTGCACCACTGGGGCATCTATTTCCAGGTTCAGCACCCTAGATGTTTATTTATTCCTTCCTCCATTGCCTCACAAACCGTGACTGACTAACCGTTCTGTGCAGGACCTATTGTAGGGATGAGGGATACACAGGTGAATGAGACATTCTGCTTTCCACGAGCCAAGAGATGGTGAAGGAAACAGACAAGGATGGTGGAGGAGAGTTAGCATTTTTGCTAACAAAGGAAATTCCTCATTCACTTTGGGGGCTCACTATGGTCTGAATGTTTGTGTGTCCCTAGCAGTTCAGATGTTGAAATCCTCACCACCAAGGTGACAGTATCAGGAAGCAGGGCCTTTGGGAGGGAACAGGTGAGAAGTAGGGCCTTTAGCCAGGGCAACAGCGGGTGGCTGCAGAGTTAGAGGAAGTCCCGGTGGGTTTAGCACTGTTACTGCAGAACTTGCAATTGCTTTTGCATTTTAAACAGGGGGCGTGGAGATGTAGCCATGGCAAGGGACTGGAGAGTTCTAGCTCTGTAAATAATCAATTAGGCTTGTACGTTTTGAAGTTCAATATCCTATTAACATTGTAAGATTGAAAAAGTATTATATATCTGCATATGTATCACCACCAGCTTCATCAAAATAATGAATTAGATGGTAACAGATCCAAGCTTCAACGGTCAGACCACCAACACAGAGCCATTTCTGCTGTGCTGGGCCAGGGTTGGGGGGACCTACCTTCCACCACCTGTCTCCTGGCTGCTTTGTCTTCCATGATGCCAGGCCCAGAGTCCAGCCACCCTTCGGGGTGCACTGAATAACCTACTGGAAATGGTCCAGCTCAGGGTGAGAAAAGAAAACTAGAACTAGAATTGTTCTTTGCACAAGATCTGTTTCCCCTCTCTGTTTCTTCTTCCATTGACATGAGTTTTGGTTGGGGGAAAATAAGAGATGAAACAGAAAAAGGACGAGTGAGTTAGCATTTTGAAGCAGTTTGCCTGGGCTCCACAGAACTGAAAAGTAAGGCTGTTGGAATAAAATTTTTGAGCTTTCCCTTATACATCTTATCTCGGTGCCTCTATCCCTAAAGATAGCACCTATGGCAGGAAGAGAATTTTATCTTTCTTCTTTTACAAATTTCAGGGATCTCTTGCTGGAAAGAAAGAACAGGACCACAAAAATTTATTACGCCCTGCTAGACCACAAGAGGCCCCTGCGAACTCCCTTTCTCAACAAGGAGATGGTGGCAGTTAGTGCCTGGGAGCAAGACCTTGAAATTTAAATCCTCACTCCTGCCTGCCTCCCGCCACCTGTGTAACTTGGGGAATGTTGCTTAATCTCTCTGAACCCCTGTTCTCCTTCACAATGAGAGGCTATCAGTGTCTGCCTCAGAGGGGAAGGGGAGGTCAAGCGAGCCAAAGTATGCAGAGTCCATGGCTCACAGTAGGCACCCAGAGTATGGAAACTTAATATCTCAGCAGGAAACTAGAGATGAGTAGTCAAATTAGGAGCTTGACCTAGGCCTCCGCCTGGGCGGCTGCCATCTACCTAAGCCGGGGAGCAGGGCGGCCTCCAAGGAAATCTTCCCAGGCTTGGTCAGTGTCTTTTGGCCTTGGAGAATGATTAATAGCTGAATGTTGCCTGGATCCTCTGCCATGAGGGTTGTTATGTAGCTAGTTTTGTACTGGACTGTCTGGTCTCTGAGCTTTCTGACCTGGACAGTCAACTGGGAAGTATGTGTACTGGGGTAAGGTTAATGGGAGGGGATTTCTCTTATGTGGTAAGCTTTATTTTTACAGTATTATATGACTTGAGATTTAAAGTTCCACTGACTTGTGGGATGAAGCAAGTGCTACCACTGTTGGCTCCTGGACATGAATTTGGTTTTCCAAATTTGTTCTTGCATTATTTATACATTTGCAACCCCACAGTAGGGCTGCACTTTTCCCTTTTAAAAAGATACCTTTTCTGTCTCTTTTTTTTCTTCTTCTTTTTTCCTGATTGGTAACAGAAAAGGCAATGCTTTTCTTCTTCTAAGGAAGATGCAGTGAGCAAAAGGCAGGGAGATCCCAGAGCCTGCCTCCCTGGGTTTGAATCCAGCCCCACGACTTAGGCTATGTTACCTCGGGCTGATGTTTCACCCTTCTGCGTCTTGGATTCCTCAGGGAAGACCAATAGTAGGATTGTTGTTTGTCTTAAGTGAGTCTGAATGTATTGGACGTAGGACAGACTGGCTGATAAGGCTGTTTTTGTGAGCTGTTCTAGATGTTTCTCAAACACGAGTTTGATCAGCCCTCACAGGATCTTATGGCTAAGCCCTATCTTTATCCCCATTTCACAGATGAGGGAAATGAGGCTTACAGAGGCTAATAAGTGTGGGGTCACAGAGGCAGTAGGGAGTAGAGTTGGGAACTAAACCCAGGCTTGTCTATCTCTAAAGACCATGTTCTTTTTTTTAAATTCACTTTAACATTTCATTTATGTTTATTAGTACATGTTTGTACTACATGTTTACATTTCCTGTGCAGAGTTGGTACATGTACATAACACATCTTAATTTCTTTTTTTATTCCTTTTCCCTCTTTCCATCTCTTGATCCCCTTCCCCTTTGAGAAAGATCTATTTCCCTACTTAATATTATCTGTTTTTATTTTGCTCTTTATTTATATTTTGGGCTTCTCACATAAAACATGCAATATTTAAGCTTGTGTGTCTGATTGATTTCACTTAACATTATGGTCTCAAGGTGCATCCATTTTCCTACAAGTAACTCAAATATCTTAACTACTACTTAACAAACTGTCTCCCATAGTGGGTGGTAATTTTGGTTATTAAGTTGTTTTTTTGGGGGGGTGCTGGGGATCTAACTCAGGGCCTTGCACTTGTTAGGCAAGCGCTCTACCACTTGAGCTAAATCTGTAACCCCTTAGGTTGTTTTTGTTTGTTTTTTTAACCACATTCTTTTCCAGCACATTTGCCAATTTTATGGATGCTTCCTGGCTTTCCTAGAGGTGGACTTCCTTTCTCCTGACTACAGATATATTGTGAAAACTGAGGATAAAAGTGGTTGGAATCACAAAATGCCCAGAAAGCACTGGTGGCAATCAGGAATAAACTAGGTCGACTTGTGTCTAGTTATCTATGGACCTACTGCCTTTAACTTAGCTATATACCAGCTCGATTCCAGCTGGCTTACCAGCCTCTGCCTTCCTCCTTTGTAGCTGTCCTCCAAGTAGCTATGGGATTCACCTAGCTCAACAGGCAACTTTTCAGGCTTTTGCTCTAAATTAACTCTAATAATGGAAAAGCACATCTAGGAAGACTGGAAGAAGCAGAGTTTAAAGTAGTCTGCCAAAGGCATAAAATTTCCTTGACGGTTCATGTTTTATCGTAAGATTTCATATAAATTTTTAAATGTATTTCTTTTTCTTTTTAAAAATAAATGTTTTATCTAGGAATAATTTTAGATTTACTGAAAAGTTGCAGGGATACTAAAGAGCTCCATGTTCCCTTCGCCTCGTTTCCCCTAATGCCAACATCTCATATAACCACGGCCATTTGTCGAAACTAAGAGATCTATGTTTGTACATTACTAAACATGAAACATCAAACTTTACTTGGATCTCCTCAGTTTTCCTGCTGTTATAGCCCATTCTGAGTTCCTATCCAGGGCTCTGCACTGCGATTAGTTATGTCTGTCTCTCCTGGAATACAGCGTTTTCTGTCCTTCCTAAATTATCAAGACATTTATTGCCTATGTTGGAGAGTACTGGTCAGGATTTTGGAGAATGTCCCTCTGTTTGGCTTCGTTTAATACAGGCAATCATATTTAGGTTGCAAACAGTTTGGGAAGCTACCACAATGATAAAAAACTCCTCTTACCGTAACCTCATACCAGGGAGTACCCAATACCAAGGTCACTTCTCATGGTAACGTGGAGTGCTTGGTTACGGTCATATGTACTGAGATTCTTCACCCTCAAGTTATTATCTTCCCTTTTCTGGACTCTTTTTGTTTTTGGGCTTTTGAGACTGAGTCTCGCTGTGTAGCCCAGGCTGGCCTCGAACTCGTGGCGATCTTCCCGCCTCAGTCTTTGAAGTGCTGGGATTACGGGCCTGGACTGTTTCTTGTCAGTCACCCAAGACCTGCTTACACTCAAGGGAGGGGAATTCAACTCCACCTCCAGGAGAAGAGCGCGTGTATGCATATAATTTGAAATTCTTCTGTAAGGAAGGCTTGTCTCATTGCTCCACTTACTAAATCATTCACTTAGGTTGGTTTGGATTGCTATGTCTTACTATAAAACAAAGCTTTTCGTCCTCAAATGTACAAATGGCATTAAGTTTCCAGAACACAGTCCAGTCTCAAGGCGCCATCTCCCCTGGCTCCAGTGCACGCGTGTGGAAAAGCAATGCAGGGCGCACACAGGTGCAAGGCTGTCCATCTGCGTCGTCTGAAGCTGAGCGTTTAACCCAGCCGGTAACATCCTCAAATTCCTCAGGGTGCACCAAACAGCTTCCCCTGCAAGACAGAGTGCTACAGGTGAGCTGGATCCAGCCGCTTTTTGAGAGTAACAAAATGATCCCCTTAAAGTACGTCTTTAATGACCCAGCAGCCTTTCTAGAGTAGGATTAGGCGGGGCGGAGGAGCGATGCCTCATTAAACCCACGACCCTCACGAGGAAGCCCGGGCACGGGGCGGCGGGTGTAGGCAAGGCGGCCGAGACCAGCTGCAAGGCTGAAGCAGCTCTTGGGTCCTTTTGGTCCACACCCAGAAAGAGGTGGGGCTTTGAATATAATAAAAGGGCCAAGGCGGGGCAGGGTGCTGGATGTGGGTCGGGTGGGTGAGGGAGGGAGTGCAGTCCGCCGAAGCTTTAGAAGTACGAAGTACTACTACAGGGTTCCTGGTGGATAGGAGGGGTGGGGGGAAGGGACCAAACTTTTGGTAGCTCTCAAGAGAAACTTCTACTGGGTTCAGAAGTGAAAGAACAGGGCGAAAAAAAAATGAGGGAACTTAGAATTTAAGGAATTCAAAAGAAGGGGAACCAGTCCCTGCGTAGAAAGAACTTCTTTTAGGTTGTGGAAACTTCTGAAGTCTCTTCCTTGAAATACAGACAGGAGAAAGTAGTTACTGGTGTTTCTGAAAAGCATTAGGTCTTGTAGAAGTTCAAGATTAGATCTTGAATTATACCCCCATGTCCCACCCCTTACTGGGAATCGAAGGTTTACAATGAGAACCATACCTGAGAGGCGGCAAAGAGGGCAGGAAAATACAAGCGCCTCAAAAGTCAGCTGCACCTCAGAACAAGGCAGGAGTAGTGCAGGGTCCCTTCCTTCAAGTGGACACCCGGCCGTGCAGGCTGCAGCGTCCTGGGAGCTCAGAGCTTTGGCCTGGGACCGTTGTGTGCTAGGCAGCCGCCCTACAACTGAACTACAACCTTGGCCCATTGCACGTATTTCAAGGCAGGGTTTTAGCTAAGTTGCTCAGGCTGGACTTGAATTTGCGATTCTCTTACCTCCTACTTCTTGCCTCATTCTCCCAAGTAGCTAGGATTATGGGGGGTGCCCCACCATGCTCTACTTGAATTGGGATTTTTAAAGACTGAAGTTTCTTTCTGGGCAGTTGCCTGTTTTGTTGGATGTCTAACATAAATGATAGTTGAGCAAAATTGCTCTGCTGACCCAATGAGGTTTTTTTTCAAGAGAAAAAAAATGCTTTGGAGGCTCTGTTTTGAAACAAGCTTGGCAATCTATTGGAGAGATTTCTGACTTTCAGCCTTCCCCCGGAATCCTAAAATCTTGTTAGAGAAACACGTGTTGAGCACAATGGCAGAAAGTGAAGGCCAGCTGCTTGGTGCTCCCCTTCTTGAGACTAAAGACAGTTTGCTTAGATGAATCGCATAGGAAAACCTAGAGTTCTTTTTAATTAAGACTTTATCAAGGGAAGGGAACTAAAGTGAATGTCAAACATTGCAAGACTTCTAGTCCTCTTGAGGCGAGATTAAGGCTTTAATCTTAAAAAGCTGCAGTGGAACTTGAAGATGGCATGGAACGTGCAGGCTGATAGTCCCATACACCTGAGTGAGGGGAGGTGATGATGCGTGGTTTCCTTTTGGCCTCTGCAGCCATTGGCAGGTCACCTTTATGACCAAATGCAGGGTGAAACGACAGCTAACTCAATGAGGGCTGACGAGTCCTAGGGCACTGTCCCTGTGGCAATAGTGTCACTGCACAGGCTACCTGGCCCTAGATGTACCGATAAGGGTTTAGAAGACAGGTTTACAGTGAGAACTGCCCAAGAGGTGGCGAAGAGGGTGGGAAACAACAAGCATCTCAAAAGTCAGCTGCACCTCAGAATGAGGCAGGAGTGGTGCAGGGTCTTTTCCTGCCTGCGGACACCCAGCCGTGCAGGCTGAAGTTTCTCTGGGAGTTTGGAGCTTTGGCCTGGGTGTGCCTCACTTGCTTCCTTTACACTGGGGTCTATGTAGCCTGAAACTCTGCTTCTGAATTAAAACTTGTCTGACATTGAGCTCGTAGTAACTTGAACCCTGATTATTTCTCAGGGTGGCACTAACTGAAATTGCTCACCTGTGCAAAGGCCACTTTGGGTTCAACTCATGTTCTGGGTTTTGGCGTCTAGTGTAGAGCTACTCAATGCTAGAGGTCAGGGGTTATTTTCCTGGGAAGCTGTTTGGAGCCATGAATTTGTTTCTTAGCACCAAATTGATCTAAAATTGCTTATTTGATTTTTATCTTTCTCCTAAATGTAGTGAAACCACTCAGGTGAATATTGAGAAGTGGAAAAGGGGCAGTTAAATGGTCAGAAGTGGAAAAAAAAAAATCAAGTGCAAATTAGAGCCAGGTGAACTAAACTTGTGTATCTTAAAGGCTATTTCTAGTTTAGGGGGAGGGAGTTGTTCAAAGTAACAAATCAAAAGCCCCTTCCTCATCATCCTAGGTGGAGGAACCCAATACTACATGTTGAGCCCAATACTACATGTTGAGCCCAATACTACATGTTGAAGCCCAATACTACATGTTGAAGCCCAATACTACATGTTGAACAGGACTTTGGAAACTTTGTAGGATCTTGTTGTACAGCAAAGACGGTCTGCTCTGCTGGGATGTGGAGATCAGCTCGAAAGTGTTGCTTGCTGAAGGATGCTTCTACCCATCAGTTCTCAGAACTCGCCCTCCATGAGGGAAACCCCTCAGGCTTGCCGCTGTGGTCAGCAGCTTTCTCACTTCTCCAAATTCTCAGGCTGCCCGTGGGGAGGCCTTGCATCTGGGCCTAATCTCGTTTCTGCTTGAAGCAACTTTAAGCTTAGTGAAATATAGCTGGTGTCACTGAGTCTTAAAGCTTCCTGCACATCTGTTTAAGTTGAGTGCTATCAAAGGTCACTTACGAAACTTGGGCCTTCATTCTGAACCCCTGATCCATAAAGAAATCGCAGATTGCTCACCAAACAGCCCTGTCCAGTGGCTGACTTCTGATGAACACCAGTAGATGGTATTTTTGCTGTAGGGCATCAGTCCTCTTGGAGACTATTAGTGTGAACTGCAGTGGCCAGAGGTCATCTCTATCAGTTTCTCCATCCCTTAACTTCTAAACCACAGGATAAATACCAGCTCCTTGGTCACAAGACTGACCGAAATGACAGGCTGGTAGCAACCAGCCCTTCTGAAGCTTGCGTTGTCCCCTCCAGGGACTGGTTGGACTGGTCTGCAGGCAACTATAGGGACACCTTATGCTGGGCAGTCTGGGAGGGAGGCCTCAGCCCTCAGGGTGCTTACAACATATTTGAAGGAACAAAAGGACTCGGCTCTGCCTCTAGGAGCTGAGTGGCAATTCAGCCACTTAGAGAAAATGGTGGTGGTGGTGGGGCCAGTGTGGCTGGGAAATTAGAAATTTGAAATCTAGTTTTTTTAAACCTCAAAAGTGCTAGTGAAACTTTGTAATGGAGCTCTTGACTAAATTTGGTTGTCTAACTAGGTAATTTAAAAAAGGCTTGACCAGGGGCTGGGGATTTAGCTCAGTGGTTAAAGTGCTTGACCAGTGAGCCACAAGGCCCTGAGTTCGATCTCCAGCACCAAAAAAAAAAAAAAAAAAAAAGGCCTTGACCATTCTAGGAATTACAGAGTGAGGGAAATGAAGCTTCTCGGTAGAAAGCCCTGAAATGACCAAGTACACTTTTGGTTCTCTTATTAGATGTCCTGGTGGTAGGGGAAAGCAGCAAGGCCAAACTTTTGTTAACAGGGAAGAGAAAACCTGCAAAAAAACCAGCGTGTGTTCTATGTATTCTGGTTGGTGCCACTGCTGTTGAAGTTTGGAGCATTTCTTAGGGTGTTGTCTAAACTGAGTTGATCGTGCTTAAGTAATACCTGAACGGACCTCATGTGTGGATTTTTGCCTTCGTGTCGGGGTTTAGGAATTCCTGGGTAGGAGGTCGGATCTGGTATGAACTTACAATCTTGCAATCTTGAGTTCTCTGAAGCCAAGTTCTCATCCCAAAGAGCCCTCTACTTCTATTTAGAAGGTAGTAATCACGGAAAACTTCCAGATCATATATGTATTTCTCTGCCTGTGCGCTTTAAAGAATGTATTGGCCTTTCTAAAACAGAATTGTCCCAGAGATGTGAGCCATATTAAGTTGCACATCTTCAGATGTTCTAGTAGCCTCTTTCAAAAGAGAAAGCCCAGTAGATCCAACATTTCACTACGTAATAAAAACGAATGATCTTATTTTTTGGGTACAAAGTATTTGAAGTCAAATGTTTTTGAAGGGGGTAGCAAAGCTTTATTAAAGGTAGGAAGAGAGAAATGGGCTCTGCAGAGTGAGTTTGGGCCTAGGAAAAAGTACATGCTACAATGTGAGGGTGGGCCACTGTGCAAGAAAACACGGTGGCTAGTGTGCAATTTTTTTTTGGGGGGGTGCTGGGGATCAAACTCGGGGTCTTGTACTTGCTAGGCAAGCACTCTAACCCCTGAGCTAAATCCCCAGCCCTGGTGTGTTAGCTTTTGAAGCTAATTGAGAATGCAGGCTTTTCTGATACTTACTTGATATTACATATGTTACAAGGACCAACATAAATTAGTAGTCAATACCTCTCAAAGCAAACTGACTGAGCTTAGACTGGAGTTTGGATCAGTAGGGCTGGTTTTCCCCTGGAAGCCTCTAATTTTGCCAAGAGGAGGATTTTGGCTTCGGGCACCTAGTGTGGGAAGGTGAAGGGAAAGGGCTTCTCTCTTCTGGACTGTGTCGCAGCTGTTGTGAAGCTGAAGGTCATGAAGGAGCCAAGGTACCTGCCCCATTTCTCAAGAGCCAGACCTGGCTCTCCGTGTGGTAAGAAGGGGAGAACGTAGGCCCCCCAGTACATCTACAGAGTTGTTAGACCCAGAAGCACCAGCTCCCGGGTACTGTCCCCAGGGACTGTTGAGCATAGACAAAAATCCAGAGTGGAACTGGAACCAATTTGTCTGTGACCTATTTGACAAGTGCCTAGATGTGACTGGGGGCGCTGAGTGGGTGGCCTTGCCATCGTAGGTGACGGTAGACAGTCAGTGAAGTGGGTGTGGACGCCATGATCTCACATATGCCCAGATGGTCACATGGGGCTGAAACACAAGGCAATTAAGGCTTCTTTGGAAGTTATTCTCATAGTTAGAACTCGCACTGTTTTACTTATCAAGGATTAAGAATATGGAAAAGTTAGAGGCCCCAGAATAAAAACCTGTGGGTCCCCTTAACCCACTCCTAAGGACTTTGTGTCTCTGTCAGTTTTTCTGACCTGTTTGTTCGGCAGTGAAAAGCTCCTCTGTAAGATGAGTCCGTAAAACGTCAACTGTGTGCTCGCGCGACTTTAACGTAATTCAGAAGGTTGGAGAGACACTGCTCTCCTGACACGGCGGTAAAGCCCATTCTGACCTGGGGCTTCTGTGTCGTTGCCCTTGTTGAAACAGAACTGCTTTCGACTTAAGTGCTGACTTCCACGACTAATGTGTGGAGAAACTCACTAGCATCTTGGACTCGATTTAATACTTACCACGGTAAAAAGAGATGTAACTTGCTCTGCTCTTGGCTGTCGGATAATCTGTTACTTCAGTCATGTAGCGATATCAGAATGCCCAGTCAATATGTATTTAAGGCTAAGAATCTATGGAAGATTAGCGAGTGGGCAAGAATGGTTATTTTTTGGGTGCTGGGGGTCGAATTCCCAGCCTTGCGCTTTACTAGGCAAGTGCTCTATCACTGAGCTAAATCTCCAACCCTAAACCTGGAATAATTTTGAACAGCGAGCCATTTCTGAAGAAACTACCCTATAACATGACTAGAGTTTTATGGGGACACTTAATGACAGATGGTCTGTTAATGAGTTCATAAAATGCGCTGGATATTTCCTGTTTCAAAGGTTTATACATATTAAAAGTAGCAAGGGCGATATACCCAGACATTGTTCTCAGATGAACTTGGAAGGACTACTACAATGCCACAGGCATCCCAAACAACCTACGCAATACTAACATCTCCAGCAACATGTAAAAAAGAGCCTCTTCAGGTTGTAGTCAAATTTCTTGGTGCACTTCCTAGTAACACTCTTGGTTGTATAAAGCTTTTGTGCAAATTTCTTACTAAATTGTTTCACATCTCTTCCCCCACATCCTTGTTTCCTGGTCTGTTCAAAGCAAAATTTTAAGCACCTGGTTCCATGGTATGTGGTCCCTTCTCTTTGGTGCTCAATGTTCAGGTTCCATTATGTTCATACATATTACTTTTTTTGCCTCACTTTTTTAAAATGCGAGGAAAGTAACTTTGAAAAATTGTTTTAGAGCAGCGCCTATGGTGACCCTGCAAGGCTCTGCCACTGAGGGATGTGCTTGCCCCATGGTCTCGGGCACCAGGAAGATGTCCTCACAGACAGTGGGTTGCACTGGGGAATGGGAGACTAGAGGGAGCTTGCCAAGACAGTGAACAGCAGCTCCACCTCTTGGCATGCAGACTATGTGGTGTCACCAGCCCCGGAGCGTCTTTGAGCCCATTGATTGTAAAGAGCTTGTCCAGGAACTCGCAACTGTCCTATACACTTGCCTCCCCGGTTCCAGTGGGACTTTGTGCTTTGAGGACTGAAGGCCTCACAGCCGCTTGCTCGTTTGGGTCATGCATTTGGAACATCCTCACGCAAGCTCTCAGAGAAGGCAAAGACAGCTCGCTGTAGTTCCCTGTGGAAGCACTCGCGTGGGAAGAAGGGGAGACTCCTCCTCAGCCTGGCAGAAAACCCTGACTTACCAGATGTGTACTGTGCGTCTGGGAGGTGGACCACTATCTGCACACCTTCCAGCTGCTCCCCAGTAGATGGGGCTGTCACGGGACGTTGTTCCCCAAGCTCTGGTCAGCTTGCCCTAAATGTCAAACATAACAATGGACTTTGAAAGGCTGTGCTTGTTTTTTCTTCCTAAACTGATTGAAACTTGTCGACAGTGCCAACATTCGGCTGATGGGCATGATACTCAAGACCAACCAGGTGGACCATGCACAGACGAGTGTGAGGAATCCGGTTTGACAGGTCTGCATTGCTGTTGCCCACTTACTGCCTGGGTGGTTTTGAGCAACCTGGGGCTGTGGCCTTCCTGAGAACCTGCAGAGCATTGCCCAAAGAGCCAAAATGATGGGGGACCTCAGTGCAGAGTCCGCTGAAGAGGTCCAAGCTTTGCTTCCTCCAGCCTCAATCAGAATAACACCTACAAGCTGCAGAGGGTGCTGACAGCGTCGGAGCTGGCCCTATTCTACCCGGAAGATCTGGACCTCGGTGGGGGTGTGGCACTGCCTGTATATGGCATTCTAAACCCGCTCTGAATGTGAGGTTAGCTCACTGGTGATTTGCTCAATGAAAAAGTGGACCCAACCGGCTACCATCCTTCAGATTACCTGTTTCTAGTGTGACCTCAGCTTTTAATGCGGAACCTGACGAACTTTTACAGAAGCTTATCTGGATGTTTTTAATCATGATTCTTAACCAGAGATAAACAAGTAGGATAAGAAGTTGCCTGAGAAAAGATTCTATCTAGTTTGTGTCACTTCACATTCATACTTCTAGCATGCCCTTGGAGAAAGGATTCTATTCAACTTTCTCAACTAAAACCTCTATAGTGAAAAGGTGTTTCCCATTCTAGTTTGGGCTTGTATTGTTTCCTTTCTCCTATATTTTCAGTCACTTACTTTAAAGGATCTTAAATTAGGTTTATTTTGAAGCTTTTTCCAATTTGAGGCTGCCATTAAAAACTCCGACTTGCTTGATTCCTCCATAATTATGTAGCAACAATTTCTCTAGATGGCATTTCAGGCTGTTTGTGGCTTTTTAAATGCCAAGATAATGCATGACAATATCTTTTATATCTTTATATAAAATTAAGTAAATTATAGCATTATGAACATTTTGCAAAAACACAAGTTATAGACAAAGCAATTTTATAGTAACTTTTTAATCAATGCAAGGTATATTTTATTCAGTTAAAATAGCTGTTCCGTTACAGGATATTAGGTGGGAAGCTTAAATGATCAGGAAAATACGTTGATGAACAAAAGATTTTAGAGGTTTACTATTATAAAAATAGCTATTTTATGCAATACTTAAATATAAAAAGATATCTAAAATATTCCTCAAAGACCAGTAAAGGGAAAACTTTTCAAAGGCTTAATCTTTTTGATCCTTGTTTATTTCTGTCCTGACTTGTTCTTTGAGGTTTTTTTTTTTTTTTTTTTTTTTTTTGGTGTTGGGGATTGAGCTCAGGGCCTTGTGCTTGCAAGGCAAACACTCTGGCCACTGAGCTCAATCCCCAACGTGACTTGTTCTTTGAGAGCACAGAAAAACTAGAATCTATATTCATCTTTTTGAGACTTGAGGTCTCCTGACTCACTTTTAGGCTTAGCAGTGCTACTTGAAACACAACTATCAAGTCTTGCAATGTTCTGTTGCCTATTTCTGACTTCTGTGTTCTCCAGTCGACATTAAATCCCACCTCCCTCATCTTCTCATGCCTGTTACCACTTACTTGAGGGACAGCTGAGCTCTTGGGGGCAAAATTTTCTTCCATTAGGATTTTCATAGAAGAAACCACAGGTACTGAAACTTCATGAACATTGTAAGAGGAAGAATCTCTCATATTAAGTGAATGATAAAAAGGTTTAAGTACATCTAAGAGTCTGACTTAATTTGGCTGCTTTCTTTTTTTCTCTCAGTGGTTTTCCGGTCACCTTCTTTGGCACCAACAGACTTCCGTGACCAGCACCAGGCATAGTCTCCATGGAAACACAAAGCTTCTGAAACTTCTAGGTTCCCACGTCTCTTATCTAGCTGGGTTTGGGGGGAAAAAGTTACTTTTTTTGGGAGACACATGCATCTTTATCATTATCCTCCTATTTGGTTCACTTCAGAAATTCTATTTACTTTCTGCCTAAGCTTATTCCATTGCTGAGCAAGTTGTGTACCAGTGCCATACTTTTCCAAATTTAACATTCTGGATCTCGCTCACTATAAACTTGTTTTCTTTGGAGGAATGATTAGCTGTTTGAAATTCATTTGCAACTTCTGGGTTTTCAGAATTGCTTTATTCTTGTGGTTTGGGAATAAATTCTTTTTCTAATTTAGGAATCTCAAATGTCTGTCTAGAAGCTTCTACAAGTCGGCAAAATTTTTGGCTCAAAACTAGAAGTAATAAGTGCTATTACACTATGAATTAAAAACAGTTACATAAACGCACAACTTCAGACACTTTTTTAGTCTTGAAATCCCTGACACACCAGAAGTACATGAAAGACACTTAACATAGAGTTCTTCATCCAAGTATCAAGACTTCTGGGTAATAACTTGTGCAGTGTTCATGAACAATATGATTGTGATTTGGCAAAATCTGAGACTGCAAGCAAAGAAAAAACTCGACAGAAAACTACCACAGTAAACTATTCAGCTGTGTCCAGTTTTGCAGCATGTTCAGCCTCTCGTGAGGAAGAACTTACAGTTTTCTGAGAACTTTAAAAGGAAAGAAAAAAAGGACTTAAGTCAGCAAATTCTGGCTCACGTCCAGTTTTCTCCTGCATGAATCTATCTGAACTTTGGGAGGAAGAGCGTGTTTCCTCTCGCTCACTGGCGACGTAAGTTCTTTCTTCTGTTATACTGTGAAATGTCTGTCATCCTGGTGGCAGCCGTGCTGTGAAGGGTCGTTTTTTTGTTTTGTTTTTTCTTTTTTAGTACGTTCACCTGGGGCAGTTGTGCAGTACGGAAAAAAATTGGGACTTCTGAGTCCCCTTTGCCATCCCCAACTACAGATCTTCTTTTCCTCAACATCTACATTCGAACTACTTTCTCTTTGATCTTTGTTTCTGAACCATCTTTCACTTGCAGTCAGTCATCTTGTTTTTGCTGTCTCTTAAAACTAGCAATTTTGCTAACATCAGTGTCAGTTGAGTCCATGTAAGCACTATACAGTTTTTAATTTTTTTTTCGCAACGAAGTCTCTACTTTCCTGTACTTGACCAGTACACTCTGAGTTAAGGGACACTGGTGACTTGGGAGGCTTTTTTTTTTCCTTGCTATGTAGTTCAGGCTGGCCTTGAACTTGCTATAAAGCCCAGGCTGTTCTTGAACTCGCAGTGATCCTCCTGCCTCAGCCTCCCGAGTGCTGGGATTACAGGCATGTGCTACCACACCCAGCCATGGGAGATTTTTCTAAATCTGGAAGCCTCCGTCGATTTCCTGGCATTGTAATAATTTTTTTATCTCCATATTCCAATTCTGGATTTAAAATCCATTGTTGATATAAATCTGTCACCCAAGGAGTATCCACAGTAGGATTATGACCCACAGTTTGTCAGTCACATCACTAAGGGAGGGTTTCTCTGGCTGGGGGACATGGAACTTGTCATCTCTACTACAGCACCCTTGAACTTTGGTCTAGAGAGGGAATGGTTCTCTCTGGGAAGCACATCAACAATAGAAACGTTCTGAATCGTCTCAACCGTGCATATTCTGATTATTTTAAGAACTAATGGAGTGTCTGCCTCGCAAGCACAAGGCCCTGATGAGTTCGATCCCCAGCACCAAAAAAAAAAAAAGAACATTTCAACTGCCCTGAGTCGGTAAAGATTGTTACACTGAAGAGAAAATATCAAGTGATGTCTTTGATTATACACTACTATTGTCTTACTGCATTCTGTCATTTGAAGTTCATGAAATCCTTGCAAATGAAAGATGCAGCTAGTGTCACTTGCTAGTTGCTTCTTGCCAGTGGACATTATAAAGGAAATCTGATGAAACTGGAATGTCCTTTCAGCCATTTGAAATTGCAGTTACCAAGTTCTCAATCTAGTGATTCTCAAGGTATTTAGCTTTTAGGCAAAGAAAGATGTTTTCAAAGTTCAGTTTTTCTCCCTTTCTTTCCAATAGCATCTTTATAGTTACAATTCAAGAACACTGTCTACTAATGCTGTTGTGGTTTAGAGAAACTTTGAAAATCGAAGAAATGGTTTTTTGAAGCAAGAGAAACATTCAACATTGTCTTTGAAATGGTTGTTAGTCACACATCTCTTTAATCCCTGGGGTGACGGAATCGGCTATCACCCCAGGTACTCCATTCCACTGCGTAGTGCTGCTGTCACCAGTCCACAGTAATTTTTCTTAAAGTTTTTAAAATGTTTTCATCTGGTGGTCTAACACATATAAAAGGATCTATTTACCCTAGAGGGAGTTTGTTGTTTAATTTAGATCCATTCGATCTAATTGTATTAGATCCATTCCTCACAAACAATCCTTGCAGCGTCTCTAAAATTCCTGATTATGTTTCTTGAAGGGATTTCAGTTAGTTTTTAATTACGTGTTTTCATTGTTTAATCACTGTTTCTAAATGACTGGTTTAAAAATACCTAGGCAGATACAAAATTACACAACCTGGGTTTCTCTTACATAAGAGAAATAATAGCAATAAATTGATATATAGTTCCATAAAGTAAAGATAAACTTTTAAAGCTAAAATATACTTAACAAACAGCTTTAAAATGAGTTGCAGTTGAACATGAAACACGAAGCAGAAGAGGATGGATGGACAGGAGAAGGGAAGGAGGGTGGACCTAGCCTTAGTTGGTGGCTTCTTGTCTAATTTTATACCACTTTCCCCCTGAACCTCTTACCTTTAGGCCTCTATTCTGTACCCTTA